>JAQBSW010003237.1:0-86716 GCA_029291075.1 Eudiplozoon nipponicum
TTAGTAAACAACCTAGCAAACAGAATCAGGAAGATCTGCTCTGAACACAAGATTGAGGAAGAACTGGGCTACCTCAGGAAAATTTTGCTAATGAACAACTACCCAGAGCGTTTCATTGATGTCAACATCAGACCACGGCAGATTCGTACTAGAGAGGATACCGTCAAGCAGGTTTTCCTAAACTTACCATTTAGAGGCGACGTACCAGCCTCAATAATTGCACGGCGGCTGAAGAGAATAACTAAGGACAACTTTCCCAGTGTTAAAGTTAATATGACATTTAGTACACAGAGAATCATGAGGTTGGATGCCAAAGATCAATTGCCAATTCTCTCCAAATCATTCATAGTCTACAAATTCTCATGTATGTGCGGTAGCACATATATCGGACGTACGAAGAAGCAATTGATAAGCAGAATCCAGCAACATTTGCCACAGAAATTGATTAACAAAGGCTTGGCACCGTCAGGAAAATCAGATATTTCCGATCATATATTGGCAACGGGGCACCCTGTTAATTCGACCAATTTCACAATTCAACATAAAGCAAAGTCAGAAAAATTATTATTCATCTACGAAGCCCTTTACGTAAAACAACAAGCACCTGACCTTAATATTCATAAGTTTCATCAACATGATATTCTTATCGACTGGCCAAGAATAACAAAATTTAGCAACAATCTACTAGTATCCAGCCAAGAACAAACAGGCCCTCGACTAGAATCAACAAACGTACAATCGGATTGGCATCAAACTGAAGTGGAAATAACAGAGGCGCATACGATGACAGAAGTCTCCAAACAATGTGAGCGTTTAACACTGCAATCAACACTGGCGTTGTTACCACGTGAAAACTTTGCGCAACGAGGTGAAACGATCAACTATACTGGGAAAAATAGCACTTGTATATGTAACAGTGAACAATGCGCACAAATGGTTAATTCTCAAGCTATCAAAACAATAATGACCAGATCTCACACATCACTTTGCAATACTGCGAGAATGACCTTTACATGCAAACACGCAAACACGCAAACACACAAACACAAACACATACACACTCACCAACTAGCCAAAACAAGAAACAGCAGTAAAAACGAGTCAGATTTGTTACCACTAGCATAATCAATTGAAAACCCAAAATGTATAAATATGTATGATAGTATAAGAGATGATTAGTATTCACGAAATAAATGGCCTTTATCCACTTTGTTATTTTTTTTCCTAATTATAAGAATATATATATGAATACTAATGATTGCATAGAAACAGCGGCTTCGGTCGCCTATGAGATTAGCTGCTTGAATCTGATTCAAACGCTTCGAGGTTCGATCACGACCGCAACAGTTCTAGCTTATACTGAAAAAAGCCCAATAAGAGTGAAACCGGCTTAGTAGGTGAATCGCATAAGCTATCATACTCAATGTAGTTTTTATACTAGCAATGTATAAATATAATATGTCTCTTTATATGCTACCAGTATATTTTAACTATAACTTAACTCTAATACTGAACGTGTCTACCTTGTAATAACCCACTAGTGATAATTGGATCAATATTCTCATTAAATTTACACGAACGGGTGTACAAATGAAGCGAAAACTAATAGAAAATATTCGGTAGAAATGCGGGTTTTATATTGCACGGTATAAGATGGATAGCTTCGAACAAAGTGATCGTGGAATGGATACCCAATCGTATCAGATCTGACAACTACTAAGGAGATGCTTAAAAATGATATAACGAAGTTTCAGTAGATATTTTGAATTGGCTTTGTATGCTAAAGCTTAAATTGCAAAAATATTCATATTTTTTTAGAAACCAACGGATTAATATATTTTTAATTTTAATTCAGATATAAATTACGTGTTGAGGCAAGAATTTGTTATAAAGCAGGTATACACAACACAGTTAAAAAAAGGCCATTTGCTGTTCACTAGAGCTCAATTCGACTACAATACCTGTTACTTTATACAATCCACTGTGGAAAGTATTGTTGATTAAAATGAATTAAATGCATACATTATAAAACAGTTTCTTATATACCAGCTTTTAAATAAATTCATGCTTTAACACACCACTTATTTTCCAATTTAAATTAAAAATGCAAAGAAAATTTGGAAATAAAATTTATACACGACTTAAAATGTCATGGGATTCTATTGCCACGCAGATATTGTTTGGTCTGTGAAAGCAAAATATTTTACAAAGGTTTATCGAAAATTATAAATGCCCTCAAAGATTTCACAAGCTATGACGTTCTGCTTCGACACACGCAAATAAGAAACTATTACTTGACGATATCGACAGCCAGATATAGGCGTCGGAACTTCGTATAAATATGCATAAACCACGCGAGCTTGTAGCATTCAAGGATGCTATTAATCGTCTGGTTAGTAGTGCCGTCGATAGAAAAAAGACATTACACAACGGTATATTTGACAAGTCTCCAACGCATTTCTATAAAAAAATGAGGCGTTCTTTTCTATTCATACTATGCTGACTGTGTCAGGAATACAGAAAAAATTCTTATCGTTAGAACCAAAATTTAGTACATTGCCAAAATATAAAAACAAAACAACCGAGATTAGAACAAAAGCCACACTAGTGAGTCCATATGACGATGTTACATCAAGAATTTAACAAGACTATTTTTACCACTACTGAAAACTAAACAATATGCTTCCTATGTGCATTTTAAAGTAAGACACGAACTATTTCATTTGATAGAACATACTGCAAGTTTCAAAAGGTAGAGACACAACAACAAAATTAGACTAATGGACTAAGGGCTCAGGTATTTCTCTTATAAATACCTGACTATATTAGTTAAAAGAACAGAAGTAAATAAAGACAGATAAGAAGTTATCAAGAATTCAATATGGCTTGCGATTACACTTGCGCGAAAATTAATTATGACGTGAAACAGATAAAACCATAATAAACCTGTATTTTGATCTTGCCTCGGTTTAAAGCTGACTTAGCCATAATGTTGTTGTGAAGAGTTTTTGGTCGCCTCACTTCTGTATGTTATCGAGGTATATATACCCATATTAACTGGATCGTCCCCTCATAAATCACTCCCCTTTAATAACTTATTTGCCTAAATTGGTATTTTTGTCATTATTAATACTCTTTTGTTGTCGTATGGTTATTCTGCAATGAAAAATTAGTTACCAATGGCTTTTGAATTGCTGTGCATGATGATGATAATGTGAAGCAATTTAACAGAGCATCTTCAATGCGAATTTTAATGAAGTTTATAAAATGATATGTCATCTCAAAAGAAGCATAAATAATTAGTGCAAGCGCGACCAGAATTTGTGGCATGCCGAATGTGCACATAGTATGTACGCATTAGGTGTAGCGCATCTAGTAAAAAAAGTTCAAATACGACCAAAAGGATAAATTAAAATAAGCATAAACGAAAAGTATAATCTCACGTGCACATTCGTTTCGTGCTTACTAGCGACTCACCAGTAGGAGCCGATATTACGCTCTATACCCATTACATATTTTGTTGAGAAACGTGGAACAATTGGACGTGCCAATCTTCTATACCTTTCGATCATGCTGACTTTGCTACAAGGTGCGCAACACATAATGCATAATTACAGTGTATATTCGGCATGATGATCACGGAAGTTCGAAACGCGTCAATACGTGTGACTGACAGTAGTTTTGCTATGTTGTTCGACGACTGTTTAAATACAATTGGATTGGCGTTTACTTCAAGCTCGCAAACTTTATTTAAAGAACTGTTACTACCACCCGCGAAACCATTGATTTTTTACTTATATTACTTATATATTTATGTGGCGAAAGCTGCAAAATGTTAATGTTCGTTGATTGCATAAATTGTGTAGCCAGAAATTTCCAGTCAAAATTTACTAAGTTTTCTTGACTACTAGAGGTAAGAGCCCATATCTAATATATATATATATATATATATATATATATATATATATATTCGTTGCGGATGATCCTCGATAGTCAGTTTGTCATCGTACTCTGATGATGATCATGGAAGGTCGAAACGCGTCAGTACGTGTGACTGACGGTAATTTTGTTATGTTGTTCGACGACTGGTTAAATATTCTTACTTACTGACAGTTTTATAAAGTAAAAACTTTCTAAAGTGAGGTTACATATTAGATTAAGCAGTAGTTCATAAATTGTAATTTACAAGTGTAATATAGCTTTAGTCCACTGTGCGTACTTTTGTGTGTTCTATCCCAGTACAAAAGTGTTAACGTCGCCAGTCGCCTTCTCACATATCCCTGGAGCTCGTGCATGTGAACACTGCATTTAAAGACTACCACTGCCGAAAACAAGGTCTATCAGGCCCTACCTGACCCTCGATTGAAAGCTTTAAGTTAGGACTTACTTTATTTATTCTCAGACGAGTATGCGACGAATTTGGTCTTTCGCCAGAATCGCATCAAAATCCTTTCACTCTGAGGGTCTAATTTGCCGCTAATCTGCATTAACTGATATCCACTTCATTATGTCAAACTCGGCATCGGCTGAAGCAATTTTGAACTATTATTTGTAGCATTATTGATGATTATTTGTTGACTATAAAAGAACATCAGGCCACCCACCCTAGTGAGGATAGGTGACTTGAACTCAAGGTTATCTTTCTCTTAGATAGGCTGTGATCCAAGAAAGACGAACAGCATCTGTTCGAAGTTTGTGATTTTCAGGCAGAATTAGTCAAAGCTTCCTTTGGTAACTGAAACGTGCCCTCTTTGCGTGGAACACTTACGTTCACACCATCATTACTCAATAAAAACTATGTATTAAATGCTCATTAAAACCAAATTCAAAACTTGTCATGAGATAGAATGATAGTATCATTTTAGTACTAGAAAGATCCTAGTTACTATCGCTAATTCGACATGCAACAGCCCGCCCGTAGTTAGGCTGGAAATTTCTATGGATACGAGCATGCACGACGAATTTACAGTCCAATGCGTTACTAGAATTATTGCTAACAATTGTGACATAAGTATGCTCTAGGCTGCTACTATTATCTCCGGAATGAGTTGTAAAGAATGAGAGAAACCAACTAAGCCAACTGAGAAATGAGAGGCACAGACGAAATTCAAGCACTCCACAACATTCTTAAGTTGCGCTTCCGGTATCAACTGCAAGCACTCATTTCTATTTTAGACTACTCCTTCACTGTCGATTTAGTGTTGCGTAAGATATTAAAGCAAACTATGCTTAATGGTGGCATCTCAGCAGAAATCGTTAGATAATTTGAAACCTTTTATGATGATATATCGGCCAGTATTCACACTAGCAAGTCTTCCTGAACCCTTCTAGATTGTTCGACAAGGATGTGTCATAGTTTCTACCTTGGTTCCTTGTCGCTTTTGGAGCCATTGTTGAGATCTCTTTAGTCTTTCTTGGAGTCAAGTTCGGTAGTGGTAGCCGGATTGCTGACACAATATTCTATCGATGCTCTTCTGTTTGCACGAACTAAACGAAATGTAAAGAGCCATATCCTGCGCTTAATATATGCCATTCAGCTACAGTCTTAAGCTTAACGACTCAAAATTGTCGCTTTTACCCATTTTAATGCAAAGACTAAGATTGTACTGAATGGCACCCTACTGACAGTAATTAACAAATTCGTCTACATAGGTTTCCTGGAGCAACAAATGATTCGTTTGTTAACGAGATTTCATGAATCGCCCATCTATTGCAGAAAGCGCCAAATCCATGTTCATAACGTCGAATATATTGTCAGTCTCCTTTTTTGCTGCCGAGACATAAGGTAGGACCGATTATAGCTGTCATCGCCAGGACAGTTTTTTTCATATATGTATTCGCTTATTTAGTTAGGTAATTACCAGTTGAGTGTTTGAACTCGCCAAAAAAGAGCAAACTTCACGAGCACACAAGTTCTATCCGGTCGCTCTTTTAGTATATTACCACCATCGAATCTTGTTATGAACCACGATTGTGTTGAGAGTGGCTCGTATCGCATAAACCACTTACACATCATGCAGACAAGCTGCATAGGAAACTCTAGTAGATAGCCTGAACAGCAATATCTTGTCCGAAAAATATTATCCCTGATAAGCATGAGCACTCGAATAGAAGAAAATCAAAAGGAATCCAACGCGAAAAACTTAGGTCTCCGTTTATGTATGCATGTATTTATGCATGTATGTATGTCTTAATGAGCGAATGTACTTATACATGCATTTATGTATTTAGGTATATATGAATGACTGAAAATATGTATGTATGTATGTATGTGTGTATGTGTGTATGTATGTTTGTATGTATGTATGTATGTATGTATGTATGTATGTATGTATGTATGTATGTATGTATGTATGTATGTATGTATGTATGTATGTATGTATGTATGTATGTATGTATGTATGTATGTATGTATGTATGTATGTATGTATGTATGTATGTATGTATGTTTGTATGTATGATGTATGTATGTATGTATGTATGTATGTATGTATGTATGTATGTATGTATGTATTTATGCGTATATGACTAAAAAAGAAAAGAACCTAACATCGTAATAATCTATGTAAATAAAAAGTATAAATATTTTTTAAAGTCAAACATGTTAATATACTTGAGTTATTCAAATTAAAATAGGGTCATGCGATATTGGCCAACCAATCCAGCTTAATGAACACAGCTGTTATTCCTAGGACCTCCATGTAAAAGATACCGTGTTACAAAGTGAATGAAGTCAATTGATGAATTGAAAGTGATCTTCATTTAAGTAAATTATATTGTATTTTTAGTCTATAATGAGTTGCAAAATGTTATATATAAAAAAATTATCGAGAAGATTTAAAAAATGCGTGTAAAAATTCAAAAAATAGTTTTGTTTACTTTGGATGTATTCGAGATTGAGTGTTCATTCAGTTGACCCAGTCAACCAAAAACCTGGTTACTACCATGTACGAATAAAACTTTTAGAAATGGAATGCTGCAAAATCGCGTTTTGTGTTGCGTTTGACAAATATTAATTTACTTCCTTCTTCTGTCATTTTATTGGAAGCATTTATACTTCCAAGTTTGTGTTTTTGCCAGCTCTTCGTAAAATATCGCATTATCCAAACAGAAACCATTTGTGAAACAAGTGAGTAGGCTCCTTTAAAATGTAGTACTTACATTTAAACTTACTGACTTCTTAACAATGAATTTAATTTTGGGGGTGGTTGTTATTCACAACTAAGTCAGCTAGAAAATATGTAAAAGCCAAATCAGACCGTAATCTATTTCTTATGCGCTTCATTGCCTCTTAATTTTTGTATTGTAAGTGAATATACACAGATATCTTATCAACATTACAAACAACCACAGTGAGCGACAATCGATAGCACTCGTAGGTCGGTGAAATCTTGAATCTTTAACATCTCCAAGTGCACCGATTTTTGGCCTTGATTGATGGGTTCTCACTTTTCCCTTCATTTTGAAGCTGCTTATCTGAAAATGACGATGGAACCAGATTTTATAATTTTTACCGAATTACAAATAAGAAGAACAGCATTTTGCATGTTACATCAACATTTAAGCATTCAAGTAGAGTTTTACTATATATATATATATATATATATATATATATATATATATATATATATATATATATATATATATATATATATATATATATATTCTTATAGTGGGAAAACAGAACACATAAATAACAAAGTGGATAAAGGCCATTTATTTCGTGAATACTAATCATCTCTTATACAGTCATACATATTTATTCATTTTGGGTTTTCAATTGATTATGCTAGTGGTAACAAATCTGACTCGTTTTTACTACTGTTTCTTGTTTTGGCTATAAATATATATTTCTAATTAGGAAGAAAGAACACATTAATAACAAAGTGGATAAAGGCCATTTATGTCGTGACTACTAATCATCGCTATACAATCATACATATATATACATTTTGGGTTTTCAATTGATTATGCAAGTATGGTAACAAATCCTGACTCGTTTTTACTTCTGTTTCTTGTTTGACTGGTTGGAAAATGTGTATGAGTTTGTGGTTGTGTTTGTGTGTATGCGTGTTTGCATTGAAAGGTAATCAATTGAAAACCAAATATGTATATATATATATATATATATATATATATATATATATATATATATATATATATATATAATATATATATATATATATATATATATGTATGATTAATATAGCGATGATTAATTATTCACGAAATAAGTAAGCTTATCCACCATAATGTTCTTTCTCAGATAAAGCTTCTTAATAACAATATTAAAGGCATGGACATTATAAAATATATATATATATATATATATATATCATATTTTAAAATTTGATTGGTGAATTTTGAACCGATTAATTAACCCTGCAAACAGTCTGGCAAGCAAATGCACAATGTCCTATTACAAAGTGTCTTAACTAAGCATTTTGTCCCTTTCAATGTGCAATAGTTGTTGACATGTAGATATTGGGTTGACCATGTTTTCAATTGCAAAATTGGTGTGCGCAATATGCCATCAATAATACGTTTGAGAAATACACTAAGAAAAGCTAGAGTATCAGCCTCCTGGATTTCATTTGTAAGTCTAATATTCGGATGCCATTCGTTGAATTTATTTAGCTGTTCTCCAGCATTGGTTGTCATCGTTTGATATTGGGTCGTTATTTACTAATGTTCCTTTAAAGGAAGCTATTGAGTGTGCGAATACGGTGTGGCACATCTAGTAACAAATTATCTGAAATAGCACCAGAAGTAAAAACCAAATTTATGTGCTATTATGTCGGGAATAATTTTCCAAGTATAAAACACAATAAAACGCAGTTAGAGAGGTTATGTTTGTCAGATAAACAGTTGCTTTTTAATTTTCAACTACACAGACGGAAAGTTGGTCCAGATATGGATTCTAATCAAACTCGTATCATGCCTGATACATTAACATGCATTTTGGACCGAAAGAACTTTGATTTAATAAGTAAAGTGGAACTTTGCAACCGTTATGTTGATAAAATCTTTTTGGTTTGTGAAAGCCATGTGCATGCCGAAGAGCTGCTTAATAAATTTAATGACAGGCATCCAAATAATCAATTGAAAACGAAGAATGTGCTAATCTATCTTTTCTTGAATTGTTGCCTAAAAGTAGAACTGATAGCACATTGCGCAGATCAACGGCTATTGTCCATTGAAATGGAAAAAAAGCCTCGTTTCAACACTGTGAAATAGGATATTGCACATTGGTTCGCCAGAAAGTTTGCAAAATGAGTTGGGTGTTGTGCGCAACACTCTTATAAATTACGGTCATCAACCACATTTTATATACAGGTATAAACCTAATGATATAATAAAATCCCCTGTGAATGTTTGTACAGTTAATAAGAAACCTGTATATATCCATTTACAATATAAAGGTAAAGAGGCAATGAAGCGCAGGAGAGATAGATTGCGTTTCGCTTTGGTTTTTACATATTTTACTTCTGACTTAATCAAGATAACATCTTCTACCTAGTGTGAAAGATAAGATTCCACTACAATCTGCATCTAACATTATCTATAATTGGAATGGTTCCTGTTGAAAATTATATATAGTCAGTGGCAGTAGGAGATTGAATTCACGCTCTTCGGAACACATACCAACCAGGTTAGTGAAAATAAGATTGGTGTTTGACGTAAGTCGTTAACGAAACATGTTTTGTCGTGTAAAAATTGCGACATGCTAAAAAGTACTTTTCAATTTTAACAAAATGTAGATTTGGTAGATTACTTTCCTATTTGAAAGCAGTTTCAATAAAACGCTATTGTCCAGAACTATGTAAACAAAAAAATTTGTTTTTGCACTGCCATTATAATTGGCTTTCCAAGTCCTATGTAAAACTTCGCTTAGTTACGTTTCCTCCTTTTTCAATTTTGGACTATCATAAATAAATATCTTTCTGTAACTTTTTTGCTGTGAACTGTTTTACTACATCAAAAATAGCATCTTTTTTGTACTTCATATCTCCAGTAAAAGTAGTTGAGTAGATGGAGCGAAAGCGCTGCTGTTTAATCTTAAATTTAATTTTTAAATTAATATCGGGCAACAAGTGCAGTGTTTTTGCAGATTAATATCATTATGATCTATTGTATACAATTATCAGTATAGACTAATCATGGCAAAAGAATATCAACTAATAGACAAGCTCTATCTTTAGGAAAAGCTCTACATTAGTAACCAGAATTCCTTCAGCCGCGAATCGCACTTTTGGCATTTGGTTCTGAATGAGTCCACTTTCGAGGTCACGAAATACATGTTTAACTACTTCAAGTTAAAAAAAATTTCTACTTAAATTACACAAGTAGAACAAAATATTAAGGGAAAATATAATTACACCACAGCTAATAAAAGCGGAAACTTTAAACCAATTGGGCCGGTATTGAAATGAACATTTATATAATTAAACGAACATTGGTTGTGGTCTTCATATAAGCCCCTGACCCATAAATTACTCACATATGTCAGTATAAACTAAGAATTTTATAGTGTGGAAAAGATAATAATTTAAAATTCGATTGGTGTTGGTATCAAGTCCGATAACTTGATACAAATAATAATTATCATCACCTGTGTAAACAATGATTAATTTAGTATACAACCTATCTCAGTGTGGCAAAGGTTGCAAAAGCGTTATGTTCGCCATGGCAAAGGAATTTTGCATTCGACATTTCACTAAAGAGCACTTTAAGCGACACTACTATGGGGTGAGATCCACCATTCTGGTATTTCAGATCCTATAGGTATTTTGCTGGTTTATCATCATTCAGCCATCCGTTGTACTCTGATTATGAAAAGCGTAGGGCGAAAATTGTCAGCACGTTAGACGGATTATATTTATTACCGGTTAATTAAAACTGAATTTAAATTGTTGAATTGAAAATAAATCATGTATGTTAACGTAAGCTAATTATATTATAAAGCGGGTATGTACAATACATGAAAAACTAGCCATGCAAGTTTTTTTAACTTCCAGACCATCGCTCTGACGCTGCTTTCGCAACAAGGATATCAGTTACAAAATAGTTTACCATTTAACACATGGGTAGTGAGAACGATTAAAAAAGAGTTAGAGAATGTGAGATAAACCTCATTTTTACAGCAAAGTACAAATGTAATCCCTCACTTATGTTAACTCGTTTTTGACCCAACATAATCGACTAATTGATAACAGAAATGTCAACTGGACATTTACTAAACCGTCAGCACCAAAACTTTATTGCCATTTTTCTCACATTTATATAATTAAACGATTATTGGTTGTGTGAAAGATGATAAAAATTATTTAAATCTAGGTTGCGAACTCGATATAAACACCATTTACATAATAAATATATATGCATTAGTCAGAAAAAACTAAGCATTGTATAATGCAGCAAAAGTAATTCGTAAATACTGCGTCTGGAGGATTCAACGATATACTGCGAAATTACGGACATACATGTGCTATTTGATTGTAAACAGGCGTTTAAATTGCCAGGTTATCTCATTCAAGAAATTAGCTGTCTGGTCGATCGGCCTATGTAAGTTGATCGCCAACTTGCGCATGTATATTGATAAATAATATTTTATGTCGACATTAACGGCTATCTCTTTGATTGCTGGTAACGGCAAGTGTGTTACCATAAATAATAATCGCATTTTAGCAGCATTAAATGTGCGTAATAATGCTACTTTAACTTTATTTTGTAATATTCCTATTTAGTACAATCAAGGTTTCAAACTTTACATAAATATCTGACCTATTAAGTACATGTTGACAGTATAAACTAAGAATTGTATAGTGTAGAAAAGGCAAGTCATCCAGTAGAAATATTTCGTCCTTATTGAAATTCATCATGTACCGGACAGAATGTGCCGCGGACTGGATTCGAACCTAGGCACGTCTGCCTCGGAATCTGGTGCTCTAACCATTGAGCACTCTGTCGCACATAATGTACAATTTTCAGTCATGTACTAACTAATGTAACTAGGTAAGTTATTTTCTCTTTTAGGTGGAGCTCATATAGCATCCATTTAATATAATAATAATACTTACATTTTGTCAGTATAACCAGGTTCCGCAGCAGACGTGTCCAGGTCCGAGCCCTGTACGCGGCAAATTCTGGTCAGTACGGGATGTGTTCCTAATAAGGACAAAAACGGTCTATTGGTTGAATTGCCTATTTTAAACCATACGATTCATAAGTTTTACAAGACAAAATATAAGTACTTAAAGGGTCAGGTGTTCATATCAAGTTCGCAACCTTGATTATACTAAATGTTATCACTGCCCGCGCAACCAATGTTCGTTTAAATATATAAATGATCATTTCAATACCACTTCGCCATCTAGTGTGGTATCTGTCCAGTAATGACAGATTGGGGAGGTTAGTTAGAACTTTGAGTCTAAATGAACCGAGTTATATTGGTCAGTATATGACTGAAAATTGTGTAATCGGCGGCAGTATGGCCCAGTGGTTAAAATAGCGAATTCCGAAGCAGACGTGCCCAGTTTTGAGCCCTATCCGCGGCAAGTTCTGGCCAGTACGTGATGAGTTCCCAATAAGGACGAAATCGGTCTATTGGATGAATTGCTTTTTCTACATTATACATTTCTTAGTTTATACTGACAGAAGTATCAAGTTCGCAACCTTGATTATATTAAATGTAATCACCGTCCGGATGAGGTCATGAAACGTCGACATTTAATGTATGTCAGACGTCATGAGGCAAAGGACGTCGTACTCCAATATTGAAAGAATCTACAAGAATCGATAGATTAACAATACCAGGCAGCAATAGCCACCTGAGGCCAAAGAACGTTCCAGTGGTCCTATCTAATGCTAATGAAAATAATGAATAAATTCCTCGCAGAAGATGAAGCAGTCAGGACAATGATGGATGAAGCCTTCAAGCCGTTAACTTTTACTGTGCAGTTATGGAAAATTAATTCTTGGCTGGACGATACAGTAATAACAAATTATGAGGGAATCTGCATAAACGACCCAAACAATACCGGTGAAGTCAACAAGGGCGACCGCGCCAAAGAGCCAACAGACGGACCTATGCCGGTATTTTCATCTAGATTGACGAGTATTTTCCTACCGTCATCAGAATTTAAGCCTATGCTTGGACCCACGGATGTAGGCTACAGTAGTGGTTCAAAAGGCTTAAGCCTCTGTTCGAACGCAAATTATATTTTAAGCACCTACTGTGGGCGTATTTGTCCAAGAATTAGTTGATCGAACAATTGCAATCCTATTAAAATTTTCTATCGACCTGAAGCATTAAGTATATAAAAGTCGAATATTCGATCAATTCCAAATTGGGCCTCAGGTGTTTTGGGAATTGTGCAGAGCAAAACCACTACCTTGACGTTCCTTGATACCATGGCACGAATCAAGCGATGACTGTCCATGCCAACTGAGTCTTTGCCCAGGTTGCAACCGCATGAGGCAATCATGTTTATGCAGCTGGACCCCATCATATATGGCGAAATTTCGATCGTGCACGCAGGCCTGGGACAAGGTTCGGTCATAGTGACCGCTACATTTTCTGCGGCGACATCACGCATGACTCTCGCTACAACATCTGAAAGGAGCGACTCATCTTATTGAAATCAGCGGCCTTTACCTGGACAGTTCTCAATAAGGACGAATCCTATCTACGGAATGAATTACTTTTACTACTCTACACAATGCTTAATTTATAATGACAACTTTTATTTAAAGAACTGTTATCACCATCTGTGCAATTAATTATTGTTCAGTTATATAAATCCACATTTCCATGCCGCTTCACCCGGTAGTGCGGTTTATACTCTCTATTAATATGTTCAGAATGATAAGTTCGGCTTAAGGTCCAAATAGATGCCAAAATGGGACAACCAGATGTAAAGGCTAACTATAAAAATAAGCTAGCGTATAAATGGGATTCGTGTGTTCGGAACGGTGAGGGGACACCACTTGTACCAAATTCCCAAGAAACTCCATGAAATGTCACATGGAGCCGGCTTATCCTCCAAAAGGAGTCAGCCGCAGTAAAGTAAGTAGTAACGGTGAGTCAGTAGATAGATCTAGACCCTGAAGAAGCGTACCCAAACATGTTAGCGAAAATAATGCTCGCCAGTAATTGACGAGATCCCAATAAGGAGAAACCCAATCTAATGGATGAAATGCCTTTACTTCCTTAAGTAAATAGGAAACCGCTCTGCTTAGCATCCTTCGAGTTCACATCCGTATACTACATAAACAGTCTATCTACCCTGCGAGGCACAATATCAGCTTTCTTTATAGAATTTTAAAGACAACGCTGCGCTATTGCAGTTGACTAATAACAGATCAGCTCGAGAGGCCTGACCAATAGATAAATGCCATTGAGACACAAAAATACAAGTAAAGGCTGATGAAGTTCACAGAGCTAATTTTTTAGTATTCTGCCAGTGGCGTTCCTCCCACATATCCCTGAAGCTCGCCTACGTGAGAACGATATTTTTTAATTGCCAAGACAGAGACACATCAATCACTAGTCGATCTATGATTGAAGGTCTTAACTTAGCGTCGTATGTCTCTAATCTGCGAATAGTAAACGACATTTTGGTTGCCCTCCCATAATCATCTAAAGCGCCTCCCACCATGAGGGCTTCATTTTCAGACCTATCTGCAGTTTTAACTAGTTCACTTGGCATGATTCATCCGATGCTTTCACATTTATGCCACCTGCCGGACAATGAAGTATAGAATCGCTATTATCTATTATTATATGTGGGATAAAAAACACCAGGTAGCCCATTTTCAGTAACCTCCAGTGTAGAGTGCTCAAAAACCAAACCTCGATTAAAATTGTAAATTGTTTTGTTGGCATGTCGGAACCTTCTTGACAATATTTTGGTAACTTTTGTGCGTAAACTCTACAACTACTTTAATACAATAGGTATAGAAGATTGCACTGTACATTTTCTTAACATATCTTGATTAAATGAATAAAGGTTTTTGGACGTGATATCGGCTCCTATTTTCAAGGCACAAGCAAGCGTGATCTGCATGCGTTTTGTCGAAAACATTTCAAAATGCTGATTTTGGCACAATCAGCCTGTTCTACCCAGGCATGCATTCCAAATTCCCAACTAATAGTAGAGTGTCTGTAAGCCCGAACATGCAAACAACAACGAAATCACAGTTAACAGTTCACTGAGATAAATTACACGTGAGACTTCTCGTTGTAAACCTGTTATATCTGCGTCAATCAGTTTACCATCCCGATCCGATGATTACTAAAGAACGTTTAAGCGACAATAGTTTTCTCCATATTGTGCGCAAGGTTGAACAAAATATAGCATGTATTAATATCAACCAACTCAAACAAGAATAAATAACGCAAATAAATCACAATGAGCTTATAACTGATTAGCCCGAAAATATACATTTCTATAGAACAATTTTTGTTGACATGAAATAAACAGTCCCATTTGATTTAATTAGTCGCAAAACAGCCAAATTATCACTACTGATTCGGCATACCCAACGACACGTAATTCTATGCTTCGGCCTAATGCATAGTATCTACTAAAAAAACTTTAAATGCAAAAATTACACGCTACGAATAAATACTAATTTCAATTTTAAATCAAATCCACCATAAACGAGTAGTTTATTTGCGTGTTAAAATAAATTGCAAAATTTCCACGTGACAATATTTATAAAATTGGGTATGACTAGCGCCAGTAACAATTAAATGTCTACCATGTTGCAAATGCGGCAAATAATTTATAATACGGAGCCAAATATATTAATAATTTAAATCAATTTTCTGCGAGCTATTAAACACAACGAAAACAATATAGGTAATCTTAAAATACAAGCGTACATGATAAGCCAGGATTAAATAAACTTTAAAATCAATCCAATGAAATACAATAATTTTAAAACACAAATATCTTATTTAACACGCGGGGAACATATAAGCCAGATATGTTTCGTCTCTAAATGTAATAAAAAAATTCTACGTAAATCTAAGAGCTAATTAGATCACGAAGCAATGAGTATATAATATTGCATAATAAGCAAAAATTAGTTCTTTTCGGCTAGCGAGTTTAAAATTTTTGCTTCTATCATAAGGGACCGACAGAACACGTTAAAACTCGCATGATTAAGAGTCGTAATATCATAAGCGTATTCAATACTTTTTAAATAATTTGTCATTAGTGGGACCAAACAATACCTCCTAAACCGACTATATTGTTAAAATGACAAAGTGCATTGCATGACAAAGGACCTAGTAAAAAATTAACCAAAAGAAGCGATAAATATTAAATAAAGTCAACAGTGCTTTCCGATAAATTACTCATTCCTCTACTTTTACAGGAAAATTATTAAAGGCGCGCAGAACACTTCGACTCAAACCACAAGTAGACAATTGACAACCCAAGTCAGTATAACCTATGACAATCTTGGCTCTAAACTGTACGTGTTTCAGCACAAAAATAATTGACATACTTTACTGATATGATCATGCAATATTATAGGTCTAATAATTCATACAAAACCAATGGCCAATGTTTTCTTCGTCTGGATTTACGCATAAATTTCCTAAGGCACACAGTGGACCTTTATATAATAAAAAAATGCATATTATATTTAGCCAATGATTGCGCGGGTGTTGATAAAAATTCTATAAATCAAGTTTGCGAGTATGAAATAAACACCAATCTCGTTGCATTCAACTACTATTTTCACACAGCGATACACAATCACAATACATTGATGCTTCACAGGAGCAAACCATAAATTTCAAAGTTATGTGTCGGCTGGTAACGAAAATTAAGTTGGAGTAGATATTTGGAGTTGCGTGATTCACTTTGCTGTATGGTTCTGACGTGTTCTTAATACAGGTTATTGGGCAGGGTTTCAAATTTGTTTCAGGTAATTAACTTGGATATTTTTTGAAGGTCACCACCGTATCGTTCTGTCATCTGTGGATATCAGCGTATTTGGGTGAGTACACGTATTGTTATAATATATACATATTACAAGAAATCTTATTCTAATATTATGGCTGGTTTAGTAAATATTGAAGATACAGAGCAATTAGCAGTTGGACTTGAGGAATGTAGTTTAAATAATATTTCTGATGGATTTAGTTGTTCTAAATTAGATGATCACACCGCATATGTGGATAATCCGGGCCTGGCATCTTATGGTAGTGACCAAAGGGCTTCTACCAGATAGAATTAGCTGACTAGCTCCATAACCTTTCAGTGGTGGCGCTATAACACGACATCGCAAAAAGTTACTTTCAACAAAGAAAGATGTGTTTTAAAAAATGAACGCTTAAGATATTATTTAAGGGATGTGAGCATAATATTTATTACCAACATGGACTAGTAACACAATCAGGAAAAAGAAACGTCAGTCACACGAACCGACACGTTTCGACTTGACAGAAGTAGTTGGAACTAACAAAAAAATTAGAAATAAAACTCAATTTAAAATTCTCGTCGGCAGTTATCAGAAGTGTGACGATCCTTATTACAGGCATTATCATACACCAAAAATTTTAATTTCTCTCAATATTTACGATTGGAATGCCTGATTATTAGAAAAATTGGTAATACATTAATTTTACTAATTGTAACTATTTTAATTAATAAATTGGAGCAACTAATATGTAAAAGTTTGATTTTGAACAATACAATAATGAATGCATTGAACAAACCTCATTTATTTTGTTCAAATCGTAAAGAAATATTTGTTGTCAACCAAAGCAAAATGCAGACACTTTCGAATTTCAGAGATAAATGGAAAAGGCTTAGAAATAAGAAGTATTTCCAACGACAAAAAATTTTTTAATTATTTTTTTACTGCTGTGCATTTGCCAAAATGCCATTCGTAATAGCATTGCCATGTTATCCATTTCGCGAAATTAGCAAAGGTACGTTCCAGGTATATAGCGCGAGATGAAAGACACGTGTTAAAATGTAACATGAAAGTTAAAAGAGAATGTATTCAGGAATATATTTAACTAGTAATCAGCCGCATTGAAACGTTCTACTCGTAAATCACGTAACCATGTTTCGCAATGCATTCGTGTATAAATTTAAAAAAACAATTGTAACTTCATTTCTAAAAATATTGCAGTTCAAAATAATTTAAAGATAAAGAAATAAACAAGAGGAAAAACTAATATAATAAACGCTAGCCACGATTGTAAGTAAATTCAACATTTTTCTTTTATATATAAAATGGACGAAACAAGTTAATGATAGAGCAAAAAAATTAAGAATAAGAACGGAAATGAACACACTTTCTTTTCACATTAATCGAATGAAAAATATTTTCTTCTAAAATAGTGTGAGCGACTCGAAATTACGTAACAGGATAATAACGGCCTCGTCGAAAAAGAAATGCAGTTCCACAAAAATTATTAAAAATCGTTCAACGAGGAAGAATAGCAGTGTGAAAAACACCTAGCCGTCAATTCATCGCATTTCAAATGTCAATAGTAAAACAATAAAAGTAAGGGAAGCCATATCAAGTTACAATAATACAAAAAATTCCAGCTGCAATTCTAACAGCAAGGGAATCTATACTAATTAATGAATGCTGTTAACTAACAGCAATAAATCACAGTTCTTTAAAATACAATTAATTCTGCAAAATATGATAATATGCTATAGATACATTTTAGTCACAAATGACACGTTATCCTCCAAACATTTCACTCAGTCGATCACAACTTGGCATGTTTGTCCTAGATGCCTTGCGAAATCCTTCATCGTCCCCGTAATAACGCGCTCGGAATATTAGGTTTTCCCCTGTAAAATTAACAGGTATAATTACATATTTAAACGAGTAACGCATAGTTTAACAAAAGTTATATTCACAATATTTCAATAAAAAATTTTGACAACACGACTAATACTTTTTAGGTTAGCAATAGAGCCTAGCATTAATTAATAAAAGGCTTGCATAAAACAGAATCACAAATGAATTTTTTTAGCCAAATCCCATGTAGCGTTAGTGTATAAAAATAACGAAACTGCATATATACTCAAAATACACACAACTAACAAATCAATGCTTATGTCCTAAAAATATTACCTTCCTTTATTTAGGCCTGAAGTGAGAAGGAATCAACAAATAGTTTTTTAACAACATTCTCCGAAATAGATTTCGATGGCAATGACCGAGTTATTCACAAAACTTTATTTTCTATTTGCTTCGCCGTCCATTATATATATATATATATATATATATATATATATATATATATATATATATATATATGTGTGTGTGTGTGTGTGTGTATACACATACTTGAAGAGGAAATAAACAAGAAATATTTCTTGAATCTGCTACAATTCAAATGAGAATGACACTATAAAAATTATACATATTTTATCTACAAGGACCTGCAGAGAGAGGGTTGCAACACAAGACTTACTATGCTCTTTCTCACGATAGCATCTATACCTCAGATTTGTTGCATAGTCGTCTTCAACTTGCTTTTCCAACGCTTGAATTTGACCATCGTAGTCATTCGAAAATGTTTGCTTAACATAATAGTTCACGTGATAATTACTTGTTACGCGTTCAACTGAGTATTTGCTAAAATAAAATTTTACGAATATAAGCAAAGAATATATTAAAGTATGAAAAATTTGCAGCTTTAAATAGTGAGTGTAGATCTAATAAGAGATTACTTTAATGAGCTAAATTCATATAATTATGATGCCAATATTATATCCAGGTTAAAACCAATGCAGTAGATTTAGCAGAATAAAAACTAACTGTTATACAAAGAATTAGCACAGAAGAAAACCATATAACGACTGTAGTTTAGATACCGGAGCATGGTATTGCAAAATGAAACTTCAATTCTGAGTTGATATAAGGTAATCAAGGCTCATGCAATAATATTGACAAAATTATATATTCTGAATAGTTTACACATGCAAAAAAATACAAATCTCTGTAAAGAAAAAATAACAAAAGTTTAATAATAGGGCTCCATTTTCTCATCAAAACTAATACTTACACATCTAAGCTATTAAACAAATAAAAATCTAACAGTTGACAAGATATTTATATTGAACGTTTAACATAACAAAGTTCCTCTACATCAATAATTTATATATATATATATATATATATATATATATATATAATGAGCTTTATTGCTACTCAAAAAATGAAGCACACACTCTTTTAAGACCAAATAAAATTTTTAACTGGTTTCGCCGACCATAATAGGCAAAAGATATATAGAACGCTAAAATTAAAAGCTCATATATTAACTGTGACAGAACATTCTTAAAAAAAGTAGTAAATGAAGGGAGTAAGAAGGTATACAGGTACAGTAAGCAGCTCTCTGCCTTTAATTTTTTTGGTAGTGTGACGATTGCGAATTTGATTCCCATAAACGCGATTAAAAGCAACAGTTAAAGATGATTAACGTTTCAAAATAGTTCAGTTTCTTAGTGCCTTTTACACGTGTCCAATGAACACTGATTTTGTACATCTCTCTGAAATCGGCTATTGCATATATCAATCACGTATCATTACCGCTGCAGTATAAAAATATGGCACTATCCAGTCTAGCCTGTGGCTACCACTATCAATTATAAAACAATGGTCTGCTATCAAACACGTAGGCGATGATGTCTATTACCGCAAACTGAGAGCGATGCCCATACATATCTTAACGTGATAAGTGTCCACGCGATAAAATCTACCGCCAACTCCGAAAGTACCAATAATGCTGACCAACTTTGATTCTATTAAGCGCTTGCTTCTCGCCAGTTAACTATTTCGTATACTAGTCATCGCCAGTAGCATTTAAACATCTCGCAAAGTATACAACCCATTTAGAACCCTAGTCTATTTCTTGGAGCGCAGAAATACCCGTTTTTTCTAAAATGCCGCTGACAATTCATTCGTAGAATTTTTGGACTGAACATTACCGGCAAATTTTGCCTTTAGCCATAAAAATTTCCTACTTGACGTCAAGCTAGCCCTAACCAGTTAAATGAGTAGCCCCGTCTTGAACCATAATGGTGTCGATGGATGGCGTTGGTCACCTTTAGCATGCACTAGAATCGAGGAAAATAAGAAAGGTAGTTGAAGGTCGAAACGTGTCAGTACGTGTGACTGACGGTAATTTGGATGTTGTTCGACGACTCATTAAATTCAATGGAATTCGAGTTTACTTCAAGCTCGCAAACCTGAGTTATAGAATTGTTACCACCACCCGCACAATTATTGATTGTTTAATTGCATTAACAAGGTGCTCATCATCGTCGATGAAAGGATAGTTCGGAATACAAAGCAAACATCCTCACTTGAAATGGGCGATTTGGCGTTCATTTATAACACACAGATGATCATGGAATGTACAAAAAATAATTACATATTGCAACGCCCCGAGTGCAAGGCGGAAAAACAAAAATAGGATACTGGATATTGCGCCTAAATTGGACCTACAGGGCTTGGAAGCCCTTTATGTGAATCAAGGAGAAAACTAATATCTCGCTTACTCTACGAAAATGAATAGACAGTGATAAAACAAAACCTTACATCAAGAATCTGAGATAGCTTGATTTGCTTATCTTTTCCGATGGCATAGTTCGTAAAAAGCAATTATTATACGCACCAGCTCCAGAAATAATTGTGAGCAGGACAACCGGTAACGTAGCCTATTGTACTAGAACATAATAAATCAAGATACACAGAGTTGAATTATAGCAGCCTTTGCTGGTCCTCATCATGTGCCGCTGAACCCGAAAGATAGTGTTGGTTCTTGCCTTGCAATATAATACGGCTACTGAACTAAGATGACTTCCATCCAGAAAAATTGCTTCAGAAGACCAGAGTTGCTTTGAGAATTCAAAAATGTATCCCATTTAGGCCTAGTTTATTGTAAAAGACGATATATTTGCAATAACGCGAGTGATCCAATAGGGTTTTACGTCGATTTAAATTTCTCAGTGCTGTCCTTCTTGCTTTTATTTAAGCCGCGGTAAAATCTTGAAGCCTTTGCATTTCGGTGCACCTTTGGCCTTGAGTACTGTTCAGATATTAGTAATTGGCATTGATTTCAATTCCAAACTAATCCAAGACTGTGCAGAGAAATGGAGCAATAGGAACATGAATTCCAGCTAGAAATAACTGCGATAACGGCAAACATACGTTATTTTGCATCAGTCTCAATCATATTATAAAGAACATTGTATAGTACTGCAGCCCATATAAATGTGACGGTAGAATTATCGAACAAAGAACGAATATATTCTAGTAAGCAGAGGCATCGTGGGTGTAATTCTGGTTTAATCAAACGATATTCAGTCTTCTAGTTGCCAGAATCAAATAAAAATTACGCTTCACATTTAATCCGAATATAGATTTTTATGTTGCATTGCCTTGGCGCTGATTTGGCCATAGTGGTGCTGTATAGAAGTTTAGTTTGCCTACTTTTGTGTGATATCTAGATAAATATACTCATAATTGCTAAAAATTTATGTGCCAACTTTTTTTCGTTATTAAAAAAATGTTCTTGTATTTTGGTTTTCTTACGGTTATATGTGGCAGTGGAACATTAGTTACTGTCTTTTGTATTACTGTACATGATAAAGATGATGAATCAGAAATCCGTACTCTGAAAGCGTATACAAATGTACAGAATATCCTCATGGACGCACATGCTTCTGATGAGGCATCTATAGCTACAGAGGCCAGCGTACCAAATAGCATCAGGAGCGATAACCAAGAAACGCCTAACCAATTATCAACTAAGCTCAAAGCTCTTTAAAACACGGCATCAGCTGAAAAACTTAGAGATCGCACTCCGTAAGTTTCGTGATTTGCTGCGAGCCATTGCAGCTGATAATAAGCAGAATTGGAATTACATTTCTAATTAAGTTTAAACATCATCCAAACGTAACAGCAAAATTAAATTTTTCAATCAGATCCAGCCGGAGCAGTATATATATATATATATATATATATATATATATATATATATATACACCGGAAGTCACACGTGCTAACGTGTTTAAAACACTAATGGTCAAAATCACAAGATTGACATCATTGATGACCATACTTTAAAAAGTGTTAATAAATTATTTTATGTAATCTCCACTGATAACTATTATCAGTAATAATGAAGATAAGTTATTTTTGTCAGCTTGTTACTTTTTGTAGATCACAACATTCATGTAAGTTCGATGAACACCAATCACATATAGATTGTACGGCAACGTTCAATTATGTGCGTTTGTGCAATATAAAAGAGATTCAATGTAACCTAGACGATCAAATCATGCATTTAATTGTGGTTTATGGGTCCATTAAGAAAAACAGATCTAATAAATTATACGATATTTAAAATACATGTTTAAAAATAGAAACCGTAAATTCCAATGAAATAAGCATACTACATCATATTGTTCGATGACACGCTAAAAATGCGATTTATAAACTTACTCTGTTCTTGCCAGATTATAATACGGATCTTTCACGAAGAATCCGCTAAAGAACGACAAGCCGAACAAAACTAATAGAGGCAGAAGTTGCATGTAAACGACAAAATTCCCCTGTGAAAAAAATAAATTTGCGAAAATATTTGAAAAATAATTTTAAGTTCGAAATAAATCATGCATGGAAATATAAATTTATTATAACGCAGGCATATACAACACATTAAAAAGTACATTTTTTACAGACCCCAGCTAGACTGTAATATCTGGAACTTTATATATCCATTTTTATGAAATCAATGATAAAATAAAACATTAATTGATTGCGTCGAACAACATAACAAAACTACCGCCAGCCGCAACGCAATGACGCGTTTCGACCTTCCATGATCATCATCAGAGTACGACGGCAAACTGACTATCGAGGACCAAACCGCATTGAATATATATGGAAATCAAATTTAGATAGGCGGCTTTCACCTCTAGCAGTCTTGCATACATTGAACTTGACTGGAAATGTCGGCTGCACAATTTCTATGCAGTCACGAACATTAACTGTTTGCAGCTTTCGCTCCACATACATATAGGCAATACAAGTTAACAATAATTGTTTGCGCGGGTGGTGGTAACAATTCTTTAAATCAAGTTTGCGAGCGTGAACACCAATCCCATTTTATTTAACCAGTCTTCGAACAAAATTGAAAAACTACAGCCAGCCGCACGCACTGACGCGTTTCGACCATCTATGATCATCATCAGAGTACGGCGGCAAACTGACTAGCGAGGATCGATCCGCATTACATATATATGGAAAGAAAAATTAGGTATGCGACTCTCACATACATTGTACTTCACTGGAATTGTAGGCTGTACAACTTCTATGCAGTCACGAGCACTGTTTGCAGCTTTCGCCACACACACACACACACACACACATATATATATATATATATATATATATATATATATATATATATATATATATATGCAAAACTATGGCATACAAAACAGAGTATGCTGATGAAAATTTTATAATTATGAATGAAGATATCGAAACAAATGACAAGCTCCACGACTTTACCAATTTGGACCGTCACATTCAGTTTATTTGCAAGCACAAAAACCCTCACGCACTGTCTTGAGTATTGCTATAGTGACAGGCAGACGGAAATTTGATATATATCGAAGACATGGACTAGATAATATTCATTTCCACAGCGCCGATCCAATTTACAAAGAGAAATTTATCTTAAAAGCTAAAAAATAATCTTTCCTGAAGAATTTCAATGTTATGAGCTGGTGGCACGTAAAATAACTTTGAGAAAACGGGTACTAAGAAACGATGTTGATGAAGCAAGCAATAAAAACTTACTCAACCAATAGACAATATATATCAGAATACATTTTACTCGAAGAATTGGAAGAGCAATGACTTCTAGGATATCTAATACAAAATTGATGTTTTAAAAAAAATAACCATAGACAATTATACTACAAGTTGCCTACTAAAATTAAAGGTAAAACATATTCTCCCTGCACTCAAACAGTCTAACATCGTTTATTTATACAATTGCCATTGCTATTTAAAGTGCTATATAAGTCGGACTAACCGATAACTTAAAAAAGCTAATTCAAGAACATTTTAGGTTATGCACAGCTGGCCAAGAGAAGTGTTTCTGCAATAGAACATTTTTTTAAATTCACATTTTAAATCGAGCGGACTTCAGTGTTATGCAAAGTACAAAACGCACAGCTGAGTCTATTGTATGAAGAACTCGTAATCCTCAGTTAAATAAACAAAAGTCTGGCAATTATTTTCGTGTGTGTGTGTCTGTTTGTGTGTACACACGCGATTGTGCGTGTCTCAGCATATAAATTTTTCGCGTCCTGTATTTTTGCTGTATATAGCGTTTAATCCGACTTTATCCACAATGAATTCCAAAAGTAACTGACTATATAAAATATCAGCTAATAGTCAACGTGTATTGTCGATACTGCCTCTCTTAAAGCGGACTTGGCCGTGATGTTGCTTTGTAGAGGTTTATTTTCTCACTTCTGTGTGTCATTTAGGCAAATATAGTCATAGTAACTAGGTCCTCCTCTCATAGATTTCTCTTCAATAGCTTTCTTTTTCTTGTCTTATGGTTATGTCAGTTCAACATTAGTCACTAATAACTTTTTTTTATTGCTGTTCATAATGATAATGGCCAGTCGAGTTGAGTTATGGCGCAAAAATAATGGTCTTTTATAATATCATTATAGAAATGCCTACTTCCATACATGATTTATTTTTCAAACCAAATTACAGACGCATAAAATTGGCTGAATTAGGATATATACATG
Source organism: Eudiplozoon nipponicum (assembly GCA_029291075.1). NCBI lineage: Eukaryota > Metazoa > Platyhelminthes > Monogenea > Mazocraeidea > Diplozoidae > Eudiplozoon > Eudiplozoon nipponicum. Next base: position 25,842 of record JAQBSW010003237.1, read on the forward strand.
GACAAAAAAATCCTTTGACATGAAAGCGAAATACTGACAGAATTATAAACATGTATGAAAATTATTTAACAATTTGTCTATTTAATCTAGCATTAAAAAATTTTAAAACAAGAAATTCCAGGAAGTCAAACGTAAGTTGACTTTCAAGTATAAGCAAAATTACGGAAGTCGTTAGTTGGATGCACGTGTAGTAGTAACTGATATTGTAATAGCACCTATTATTTAGATAATGTAAAGAACTGGAAATATTTTAACATTACGCAAACAACTTGTTCTCATTCTTCAATGAACTCGAATCACGTCGCATAGTAAAAAAACAACGGAATAATCAAAGGTAATAACAATAAATAAATAAATAAATAAAGCATGCTGTTAACATTATCAAAGCGATTTAACCTAGGCATGAATATAGTGTTGATTCGAAGACAGCACTAAAATCAGCTCGACGCTAAATGTCTATAAATATGAAAGGGCAATTGAAACAAAAATACATGATAGCGAAAATTCTGCCACTGTACCGAGGTGGCAAAGCAACATCAATAATAATAGTCCTCAGATTAAGCAAAAGCGTGCTATTTTATACATTTAATAAATACGAACTTTATTGTTATGTTTTCGACGCGTCTAACTGAGGACTGTCAATAAAGCGCAACATCGAATATTAATTTTGTAAATATACATCTACTATTACAACTACCAATATTGCTGCCATACACAAGCCTAATATATTGGGGCTTTACTACGCATAGCAATGAAATTCAGTTTGTGAATTAAAATTAAGCAAAACGTCATCTTTTAATAGTAAGTTGGAAAAATGTTAGTCTAATCTCTCTTAAATCGCGTGCGTGAATAATCGCTTTAGCGCCATCGGTACAGCCAAACGAGCTATGCCCTGATTTTAAGCCCGACCCCAGTGACAGAGTTAACCATACGAAAGTTGCTAAATGTTAGAAATCATTCTGCGTAAAACCACATTATTTTACCGAAAAAACCCTAAATTCTTTACAATCATTAATTCCATTGAAAATCAGATTTGATTCGTGCTGCATGGATTGTTTCACGTATTAATAGTTATGAATTTGATACACATGAAAATCATATTAATCTTCAATAATTTGATTAAACTGGATTGGAGTATAAATTAAGCTCTTAAATAACATTATATAGATATATTTCGAAGATATAGTGCATTTTAAATGACACCTATTAGGAGTGCGCAAGCAATATTTACTGAAGTTGATATTTACCAAGCGGTAGCATTATTGTAAGGAATCTTATTTATAATTATCTTAAACACTGACAACCAACGACATGTAATAGAAACATGTTGCCCGACAAATAATAGATCAGTTACCTGGCTCTTGTTGTACGTAACAAGGCCCAGGTAGACAACATAGCTTTTAAGTTAAAAAACTAATTTTCTTCAGTTCAATGTATTAATTGAATGAAATAATCGTTTACAAAAAAATGCAACTAACCTCACGCTCCTGTTCTCTTGCGGTATGTGTAGGTCGGGGTCTTTGTTGACGATAAACATTTGAAAAGGGAAAATTTGAGCCGAAGAACATATGGTACACCTCTAAACATGTAAGAAAAAAAACAAGATACACGCTGAGATGCTGAATTAAATAATATTACGATTCATTACTTAAAATGAATATGCGATTTACACCAAAGGATCCAAAATATTTTACAGAAAATAAAAATATTTTTAATCTTATGGTAATTTTACAATATTAATATATATATATATATATATATATATATATAGGTAATAATTCAACAATCATTTATTGCGTGATTTATAACAATTCTTTAAATCAAGTTTTGAGCTTCAAGTAAACACCAATCCCATTTAGTACTTTACCAGTCGTCGAACAACATAGCTTAATAACATTTGCCGTTTTATTCTAAAGCATTCTGTGTAAGTCTCTATTTCGAATGTATTCTTGTACACGTTTTTGTGTAAGAAGTTTATCAAGTACAAAGAGCCAAATTTTAAATTATCTAAATACTTCTTGTTAATATAAAATAACTACACATAATGAAGGCCAATAACTTTTGAAGCAAACTATGAATCAACAGTTAAGAGGGCCTATGGAACCAGAAGTCAGCATCAATAACTTATCACCGCATTTTTTGATAAATTCATAAATAAAAGAAATTATATAGGCTACGCTCTATGTATTCTAATTTGCAAGACTATCAATAAATATTTCCTTAAGAGGACCAAAGAGGCATTCAAAAGTCAGCATGGAAAAAATAGAAATCGCATATACAGTGGCATTTCTACCTAATGGGAACATGATAATGACATCAAGCACTACTCCAAAATTACAATGTCGTTTTTACTAGCTATCAGGTGATTTCTGATATCTTTTAAAATATTAGTTTTTCTGGGCAGATATCGCTCGGTATTCTTAGCGGTAAGACAAACAAAATAAATAAAAGTTGAAATTAAACCACTGTACAATTCATAGTACCCTGCCCATGTACAAGAAAAAGAAATGTAATCAGATACAAGAACCGTTCTTTCTCATACTCTTCTCAAAAGTCTATAAATGAATCCATTTATATATATATATATATATATATATATATAGACCAAACAAAGCAAAAAATATAGTGATGTGAAGTAAGGGAACAACCAATGAGTTGCGTGCATCAACCCCAATTCATTTATCCACAAAGTTTCGGTTGTGGCAGTAAAAGAAATATCTTAAAGCTACGCCTGGAAAACATCTGTGAGGTTTCAACTATACGTTGCTCAATTGCAGACGTGTATTCACCATTTTATTTAAAGCGAGCGTTTAAATATAAATGTTCTCTCATTGGAGTAATTAACCATCTGGTTGATGGGCTTACGTAAGTTGATCGACAATTTGCGCATTTACTTTGGTAAATAACATTAGATGTTGAGATTAACGGCTGTCTCTTTGAGTTCTGGTAAAGGTGCGTTTTACCTTAAATAACACTTGTAGTTTAACTACCTTGAATGTGCGTGTTAATTCGGCTTAACCATTCTTTAGTGCCGCGCTGGAAACTGCATTCCTTAAATGGAATGCTCAGATAAACCGCTTTCTTTTATGGTCCCAAATACGTGTTTCCTATTTTCTAAAAACTAGTGACGTTAATATGCACAGAGTAAATGTTATTGCGGAAAGAAAACTAAGCATTGTACAATTGTTGCTTATCAGAACTGGTTGACAGTCCATCAAAGGGCAGTGTAACCCAAATTCCTAACAACCAACTGCATTGGTAATAAACATGAAAAAACAACGAATACTAATGCTCCAGCCGACGCTGAGTCTCGAAGGGTGGATAAGCCAAAAACAAACTACTTCGGATGGGTCTGAAATAAGGGATCCTTGGGTTAAATGCTCTTTATGCAAATCATGGAGGACCAATATCGTCACGCATTCGGAGGAGTGAAACTAATGACAGTGCTAACATACAAATTCAACCAGATGTCAGATGGCACGTGATAGACCGGTCACCTCTGACGGTATAAATAGTAAAAGGATGTACTCACATGCTCGAGATACAGAAATAGGCAGGAGGAAGGCGACTGAGGCCGCTATCTCATTTGTACCCGAAGTTAACGCGTACCGAAATACGCACGATGTACTTCCAACAGGCTTTACTGATCCTCCTGTACTTTATAGACCAAAAGATAGGTTATTCTAAACGGCGCCCTGCTGCCAATCGTCAAGGATTATGTTTGTCTGGGATCTCTTGTGATGCTAGGCGTGGCGGTTTCAACCGAAATTTCTAGACGTATTGCCAGTGCTTTTGGAAAAATGTGCAAGCCACCTTAGCATGGCTAGTCTGTTTTACTAATTAGCAAGTCCAAGGTCTTTAAATCAGGCATACAATCGATCCTGTTTTATGCATCGGAGACACAATAAAGCTAGCAGCTTTTTAATTGAATTCTTCGCTTAATTCAATTTAGGTCGTTGAAAGCTAAGTGCTAGGAGGCATTACTTAATAATTTGCGACAACTAGATCTATACGGTCATTCTCTTACTCTCCATCATAGAACCTCGGTTACGTTTGTCGAAAAACACTGACGGAGATAGCCACTTAAAATTCTGCTCGTCAGGCCACCGAAACAGCTCTTGCAATCGGCAAAAACCTCAAAGGGATAGGCCAACTATCACTTCGCTGGATACTTCTATTCGCGATATCGGTCAATTGAATACGGCGCAGCGTACACTCAATAACCAAGATAAAAATTGGATGAGCTAGAGTATATATTCTAGCGGAAACCGGGTTTGGAGAAACCGTTTCAATTATGCCCTAATGACATTGGCTCCTATGGATTCCGTCGTGAGGGAGATCTGGACATCCATCAATTGCGTTGTATTTGCATATACGTCTCCAAGTTAGTTAAAATACGTTTCACAAAAATAACAAACCAATATACTATTTCAGACTGTTCAAATCTACCCAGAAGAGGAAAATGATATGAGAATACAACTCGGTCTGATCCAACGACTGGGATCTTGAATATGATTATCACTAATCTATCTCTTCTACGAATTCCGCCACACAGAATTTCTTTTTGTATCCAAAAGTTAATGATGGGATAGAAGTATTTGAAATAATATAAATCATAATTAACCGTTAAAACAGCAATTAATAAATTAAATTATAACGGATCTACTGGATGAACTGCCTTTTCAACACCATACAATTCTTAGCTTATACTGACAAATGAATGCACATAAAAGGGTCAGGTGTTTAGATCAATATCACGATCTTGATTACAGTAATTGTTATCCCCACCCGCGCAACCAATGTTCATTTAATTATATAAATTTTCCATTCAATACCATTTCCCCATGTAACGTGGTGCCTGTTTTATAATGACAGATTGGGGATGGATAGGTGGAATTTTGTGTCTAAAGTTTATATATAACTGAAGTGTTCTCCAGGGCGACTCAATGGTTAGAGCACCAGATTCCACGGCAGTCGGGTCCGGGTTCGGGCTTTTTCCGCAGCTAATTCTGGACAATGCGTGACGAGTTCCCAATAATGATAAACCCGGACTGCTGTATGAATTGATTTTTCAACACTATGCAATTATTAGTTTATAATGACAAATGTATGCACAGAAAAGGTGTTTAGACCGAGATCACAATCTTGATACTAGTAATAATAATATTTGTATGCAAACAGTTGCACTATTTTGACATACCAATTTTATTGTGACAGATACAAAATGAAAAGTAAGGCATTTTCAACTTACAAGGACACAAACACAGTTATAATAACAATAAAATGCGCAACAAATTTTGCGCCCAAAGAATTGGGTTGTAATATCAAGTGAAACAACCACTTAAAGTAAGGAAAGTGAATAACCATCAAGTCTTATTAGTAAATATCCTGAAAATGAATAAGCAAGAGATCTTACCAGTTCTATTGAATTGCTACCCTTTTTAGAAAGCCAGTACAAAAAAGAAAATTTATTTTGGTTTTATTATTTTAATATAATAGGTTTATGATAAATCATAAATAATTAAGGATTCATGGTTATCTAACAATAGTAACACTAATAACGTCTACTACTCTAAATGACATAATTTTCCAGAACCAAATGCATTATTTAAATACACTGATATGCACGAAATAAACACAGTACTCATATAACCAGCATTACATATATTATAGCTGTATCACTGACCAATCCATTCGATTATCACGATAGCATATTAATCAAACTTTACCTTTTTGTAAGCCGCACATTACAAAACATAATTTTTCAAATATCTTTAGCACGTCCCATTTATTCTTAGTTTTGGCGGGAAATATTACCAGATTATCAGAATATTACTAACCTTATACATAAAACCATACAACGAGAATTATCTAGTAGTCTTACATGTATCAAATTTCATCGTAATCTAAGCCTGTTATTCTAAATCAGAAAATTGAATTAGATAGCACGAGCCTGAGAAACTAAAATTATCCGAAGCATACTAATAACAGGGAAAAAGCACCTGAATGTCTCCATAGAATCTCCTGATAATCGTCAAAGAATCTGAACCTATTTTGCGGATGAAAACAGTATAACTCTGATACATTACACATGGCCCGTAGCCATAGAAATTCCGGCTTGACGACCGGCGGGCTCCAGCTAGTCGACTCGGGATTGGTAACATGAACCTTGCCGGGCCTTAAAGGGACAGCCATCATCCCGTTTCATGTGAAGCCTCGAGTTTGGTCTAACTGCACTGTAACTTTTTGTTAAATGTGTAGTGACGGAATGAGAGCAAGCGTTCCAGACGTGAGGGGCAAGTTTCGGCTGCTGAAGGAAACTCTGGCCACTGGCATCTGGGCAGATAGTGCTCATCAGCTTTGGTTGGCAGACTATCTAGGAGAAGGAAAACTCAGAATAAAAACCATCACTAGGAATGGGCGACCTAGTGTTCTTTTACAGTCCACATATAACCATGACAAGTACAACTTACAATAATTACATACTGCATCGGCCGTCGCGCAGTATAAAAAGGGTCGCCTTATCTGCTGAGCCGTGCAGGGTGGATAAGCGAAAACAGGCTACTGCAGGCAACTCCAACTCTATATTCGATTCTGCGTCCTTTCCTTCCTCTTCCTCTTCTCAATCTTACAATAACTCTCTTTTAGATACTATAAATATGGCTGGTTTAGATCATAACACTGAGCCCAATACTAGGTTGCCAAATATCGAAAATGGTTCTTGTAGACGATCATTCATTAAACCTAAGTTAGGTTTTAACGTAGGCGCATTTAATGTGCGAACATTAAAACAACTTGGACAGCAAGAATCTCTTGCTCGTACGTTGGATAAATTAGAAATCGACATATGTTGCGTATCTGAAACCAGAATACAGGATCCTACGTGTATTACAGAACTAGTTGCACCATCCCTATCTACGCGTTATTGGCTTCGAACATCTGGTTCCACAGAGTCCTCTCAAGCCGGTAAATGGGGCGTTGGTATTGCCCTTAGCGCGCGAGCTGAAGCTTGCTTAATTGAATGGATCCCTTTAAATAGTCGATTGTGTGCGGCACGTTTAAATACATCTACTAAAATCAAAGCAAAAAACCGTTATCATCGTTGCCTCTTCGTTGTATCTGCATATGCTCCTACCGATTGCAGCACAGAAGAAAGCAAGGACGCTTTTTACTCCGAATTAAGCTCCTTACTAAGTAAAGCACGAAGTTCGGATATAGTCCTGGTTATGGGTGACATGAATGCTCAAGTTGGTCGCTTAAGCAACACAGAATTTCATTTAGGTGGAAGATACACTCTAAGCTCGACTCGCAATGATAATGGTGAACGGCTTTTGGATAGCTGCGCTGAACATAGACTATATTTAAGTAGTACAAATTTCAGACGTAGTGTTAAACGTTGTGCTACATGGCGTCCTCCAGCACCCGGACAACGGTGGACTCAAATAGATCATGTAGCAATTAGTTATAGATGGCGTGGTTGCATCCAGGATTGTCGCTCTTTTTGGAACACTTATGTCGACTCGGACCATGCACTTATCCGTTGTAGATTTGCTCTAAAATTTTCCGGGAAAATAATTAAGAATAAACCCCAAATTGATGTAGGCAAACTCGAACAACCGTCCATCCGACAAAACTATGAAAATATTCTTAAGGCTAATCTAACTGGTCTGAATAGCGAAAATCCGAATATACTTTGGTCCAAGATAAGTTCCACTATGCACAATGCAGGTACTACTGTATGTGGCATAGCAGGCCCCCGTAGAAATAATCACTGGCTCTCTGTAAAATCTATGGAGATACTCGAAATAAGGCGCCAAATTCCACCTGGCTCGACTCATAATAATACCCGTCGCAATATAAGACGCCAACTTAAGCGCAGTCTAAAAGGCGATCTCGAAAACTTTTGGAGCAGAAAGGCTGAAGAAATGGAAGTAGCTTTTGCGTCAGGTAACAGTCGCTGTTTGTTCCAACTTATACGCACAACAGGACCGAGAAAGTTAAAAGTTAGCGAAACTATAAATGATAGTAACAACGAATTAATAACCGATAAAATAAGTCGTCTTGACAGGTGGGCTGAACACTTTAGAGATCAATTTTCTTGGCCACCCGCGTCAGTTCCGCTTCCCGAAAGCATGTCTGCATCAACAGTGTGGAATGTTAGTCCCGAAGAACCATCCGAGTTAGAAGTACGCGATGCAATCCTATCTCTTAAGCGCCGCAAAGCCGCCGGCCCCGATGATCTGCTTCCGGGATTGTTTAAGGATGGTGGCGATATAATTTCAGGAGCGTTGACCAAACTTTTTCATACTATATGGAATGAGGAAACCGTACCACTTGACTGGAATGAGTCGACCATCATTCCCATCTTCAAAAAAGGCAATCGTAATTCGTGCGATAACCATCGTGGTATAAGTTTGACTCCGGTCGTATCAAGGTTATTTGCTTCGATTATCCTACGTCGTCTTAGCGCTTCACGTGAATCACAAACAAGAGAAGAACAGGCCGGATTCCGCGCAGGACGAGGTTGTATAGATAATATTTTTACGTTAAGGCAAGTTCTCGAACAGAGACATTTATATCACCGTCCCACAATAGTCGTCTTTCTAGACTTCAAGGGTGCATTTGATTCGGTGGATCGCAATGTTTTATTCCATATATTGTCGAAAAGCGGTGTGCCCACTAAATTTGTTAATATTATACGAGCTCTCTACACAAATACTTCTGGTCGCGTTAAGGTTTACAACGAATTAACGCATAACTTTACAACCAGCAGTGGTGTTCGTCAAGGTTGTCCACTTTCCCCATTTTTGTTTAATTTTGTAATCGATGCTATTATGAACAACACTCTCTCACACATTCAGGACGCTGGAGTTGAAGTTCTCCCGGGAGATAAACTAGTCGATCTTGACTATGCGGACGATATCGTACTATTATTCGACAATCAGCATGCTGCCCAGACCACCTTAAATAGATTAGCAAACGTTGTTCCGTCTTTCGGTATGAAATTCGCACCCTCTAAATGTAAGATACTGTTACAGGATCACCCACCACTCACTCCAACGTTGCGACTGCAGAATGAAGATCTTGACATAGTCGACAGGTTTACATATCTTGGGAGCTCTATCAATAACGTAGGCAATATGTCCGACGAGGTGAGAATACGGATCGCGAAAGCTAGAGTAGCTTTCTCGAACCTTCGTCATTTATGGAGAAACGCGAATATTTCACTTTGCCTTAAAGGTCGTGTTTACAATGCATCTGTACGCGCAGTCTTACTATACGCTAGTGAAACTTGGCCTCTTAGAGTTGATGATCTGAGACGCTTACAGGCATTCGATCATCGTTGTTTGAGAAGTATAGCACATGTTGGCTACCAACAACGAATAACTAACGTTGACATCCGTAGACGTATTTTTGGATCTGACAATAAGTGCTCGTCTTTAGAAAAGCAAATAAGGCTCCATCAACTTCGTTGGCTCGGTCACGTTTTGCGTATGCCCTCATTCCGATTGCCCAATAGAGCTCTTTTCTCTCATCCAGCACCAAATTGGCGTAAGAAACAAGGTGGGCAGATTTTGACATGGCAGAAACAATTAAAGTCACTTACATCCAAATTGGGTAGTATAGGATCCACTCGTCTGCCGGGATGGGGTCCTCGTGCACATCACAGTTCTTGGTTAGAAACCCTTAGCGATATGGCAGCGAATCGAGCTCAGTGGCGATCTTGTTGCAGATGTATAGTAGAATCATCTTCGTAACTTTCTTTTCTTAGTAGGGCAAAGTTAGCTGCGAGGTTCGGTTTGTTTATGACGTGATACGGTGAAATCCGCAAGGAAGCTGTGTTGCTGATGTCGCCTTGCCCGAATGCTAACTTGGCCATAATGGTGTTGTGGAGAGGTTTAGTTTGCCTCATTTCTGTGAGTTATCCTGATAAATTTACTCATAGTAGCAAGGTTTTCCTTCTCTCTCTACCCCTCTCCCTCTCTCGTAAATCTCAATAATAATTTATCTAAATTCACTTATATACTTTTTTTCACTCCTTATGGTTATATGGCAGTGAAACATTAGTCACTCGACTTTTGTGTGGCTGGAAATGATGATGATGATGATGAGACTTTACTCACCCTTTCTAGATGTTATTCCCGCTAATACGATCTAGGAGAGCACTCATCGACGAAAATGCCAAAGTATCAAAATTTGTCTTTAAAATGGAAGACCATATCCATTTAGTACGAAATAAATTATTTAAAAAACTGCCGAACTGACAGAAGTTTATATTTGTTCATCTAAACTAATGCAAATATGATGATAACTGATAGCAGCTAGATGAAGCAAATGGATAATTTTGTTGTGGTCCAATGTTAAATGTAAATTTTTTTACCGCCAATTATAAATTCAAGAAAAGTAGAATTAAATAATTAGTTAATAAAAAAGCTATCTGACGCTCAAACTCCCATCATGCAAATAGATTTGATTCTTTTTAAACAGACCAACAAGCACATGGTGACCTCAAATAATTTTCCCCACACACTAATACATATGCGAAAAAATTATTAGATAAAATCAAGTTACAAATCAAAACGACATTCTGCAACCAATATAAACTTTAAAGTGTCATATAGTCTAGTTATGTCAACAACTGTACGTTTTAAGCTAAAACTAAAACTAATTTTGTTTAACTTTCTTTTATAACAATTCAATCGGAATTATTATCATCATGGTTGCGATCTTGATTATAATAATTGCTGTTACCGCCCACGCAACCAATGCTCGTTTAATTCAATCGGAAAACATGAATGTTTAATTTATCACTAAAACAACGCAGAAATGTTCATTTCGTTTGCTTATGCACTGTTCAACCTGATTGGCATTAAGTGTTGGCACAATTAGTGTATGTTGAATGAAGCAACATTTAAACCGCTGTCAGTGTCGCTGAGTAACCCTCTGAAGCCAGATATTAATGTAACATTTCCGTATGAAATTACACCGCCGCAACTAGCAACAACGATCATCAATTTTGTAAATGAACAATAAGCTGGCTATTTCCTGTGAGTTTATTCTTCATTAATCACAATAATCTAAATATCACATGGAATTGACTAACTCCATAATCTTTCAATGATGGCGATATAAAACGACATAGCCAATGTCTATTTGCAACAAAGTTTTATTTTAGAAAGGGAATGTGTAAGGTGTTATTTAAGGAATGTGAGCATAATATTTAATTATCAACTGAAAATATATATTTTACAGATCGATATAACTATTTCATATCAGTTATGTCATGCTCCAAAAATATTCCAAAGTTAATAAGAAGTTTATATTTAATTGAATTGATTATATAACATTATTTTGCTAGACTATAATATAACGTATATATAAAAGAGAATTCACTAACCATCAAAACCTTGTGTCTCAAAGTACACAGTATCGCCACTGCTGTGATTGAGAGAAGGCCGATCATCAGCAGTGCCGAACCGGTCATATTTTCGCCGTTTTTCAGCATCTGTGAGTACACTTGCTGCCGTGCTTATTTTCTTAAACGCTTCCGTAGCTCCAGGAGTCTTATTTTTATCTGGGTGATATTTTAAGGCGAGACTATAAAAAAAGAATAGAATTAATTTTTTTGTTCAATAATCTTCAAAATAAGCATCATTTTAGACAGTAATAAACCTTTTTTTAAGAAAATGATACCTTACTAACATAAAAATGAGATAAAATTTATTTGAAATCAACTTAATAATAAAAATGGTAATAATAACGTTAAAAATAACAATTTTAAGCAAGAAGTTGTAAAATGAGTGATTTAAGAATATACAAATGCAGTTTATGTGAAGACACTTATATCGAAACGAGGTAATCTAGACGACAACACATCACAAGTTATCCTATGTAGCACCCGTAATACAGCTACTCTGCGATTTCCAATGCATCCTTTATAAATAATAGCGAATCTTACAGTTAACGGTTCAACCGAGAAAAACAGTTAAGAATATTCTGCAAGAAATCTGCAACATAGCCACTGAGCTCGACACGGCGTCCTATCGCGCAGGGTTTCCATCCAAGATCTATGATGCACACGTGGATCCAATATTGGCAGAAAAATCTGTCCTGTATTCCCCAATTCAATTGTAGCTGATTTAAGCTATTTCCCCTCTGGAAAGATCCACCGACATCGTTTTATACGCACACATGACACTGGTTCAGAGATCAATGTCCCAATAAGTAATTGAAATGTAAAAATGGGAGAAACGTGACCGAACCAGTGCAAAAATTGAAGATTAATCTGATTGTCTAACGATAATCACTATTTTCCGAACCAAAAATACGCCTACGTATGTAGAATTTGTTTGTTCATCATCATCATCATCATCATCATGCACAGCCATACAAAAGCCAACAGTGACTATTGTTTCACTGTCATGAAACAGTGAAACACTAGTTACTGTTGGCTTTTGTATGGCTGTGCATGATGATGATGATGAAAAAACAAATTCTACATACGTAGGCGTATTTTTGGTTCGGAAAATAGTGATTATCGTTAGACAATCAGATTAATCTTCATGGTGAGGGGACACCACTTGTACCAAATTCCCAAGAAACTCCATGAAATGTCACAAATACCGTTCATGCTGCGGCGTCCCCGGCAAGCGACGCGCTCTGTATCAGCGCGAAAACACCTATTTATTTCGGGTGTTGGAATGTTCGATGTTCCGAAATGGCTGCCAACCGCCCGGCATGGAGAGGTATAATCCGGGATTTCTATGGAGCCGGCTTATCCTCCAAAAGGAGTCAGCCGCAGTAAAGTAAAGTAAAGTAAGTTTCACTGTCATATATCCATAATAAATGAACATGGTAATATTTTGACTGTTAAAGAACACGGTCGCCCATTCTTTGATATATAACATATATGGACTGAGCTTGTAAAAACAATAGTCGAATGCTTATAAGCGATTAAAATCTGCAACATTTTAGGACAAAACCTCACTAGCGTAAAACATAACAATACGTAAAGATGCTATGTACACAAGACCTTACATAGACTGAAACATTCGCGTTTTTTTCATAAATGGAGAAGGTTCGGGAAGGCTACACTATCTTTCGCGACTTTTAAATTAATATCGTGAAAAATACTTCCTGGGTTATATCTACAGCTGACAAGATACGTAAAACCGTCAACTACATCCAAATCTTCAACTTGAAGCTGCAGAGTTGAAATGATGAGATCTTACAAAGGCATCTTACATTTAGTGGATGCGCGTTACATATCGTAGGAAAAATGACTGTTAATTTGTCCAAGGTGTCCCAAGCAATTGTCTATCACTCTTCCACAATTTGCTTCACAAAATCTTAATTTATTTGAGCTACCTATCAGAAACTCGAAAATTATGAAGAAACCTGACGTCCGATGTTTGAAGCTGGTATTTTCCTGCCGTTTAAGTCTCAATTCCGTTCAACGGAAGGAAATTAAAACATTTTAGCACAGTTGAAGCTCCGTTGTAGAAGAAGAAGCAACAAATGCCGGAAAATCATTTTCATATTGAGGAAAATTTGGAAAATTTTTTTGCCCAATTGAAAGTAAATTAGGATTATGATAAGTTATCCTAATTTATCATTCAATATGTTGGACGGATGAGAGCAGGTGTGTCAGACACGAAAGGGAAAGTTTCGGCTGCTGAAGAACACTTTGGTCACTGGCATCTAAGCATATAGTGTTCATCAGCCTTGGTTGGCAGAATATCCAGAAGGTAAATTATGAATACAAACCACGCTCACTAGGAACGGGCTCCGTATTCTTTTACAGTCCACATACAACCATGAACGACTTGTGATTATATGACAAAAAACAGCCAGTTTTGACTTTTGTATGACCTTGCATGATGATGATGACGATACACATCCAGTTACTTGAAATATATTTCTTCTCAGGACGAACTAACACAAAGTTGCTGAAAGCAATTCTCTTTCACAATCTCGATCAGCCTTATGGTTAAATTTTTGCAAGTCATTTCTATACACTATACATATCCCTACTTCTGAATTGTATTTTGACCTTTTCAATTGCGGAGCCAGATGGCCTTCTTTGCCAAATAAATTTACTATTACTATTAATAATAATTAAAATCAGTTAAAAAAAAGCAATTTTAATTTACCTTTTATATGCCTTCTTAATTTCTTCATCTGAACTATCTTTAGACAAACCCAAAATAGCGTAATAATCTTTACAACTGAGAATTTTTCGCACTGCATCAACTTGGGCTTTGGAGTATTCGACATGCGCATGATCTTTGCTGTTGGTGGGCGATTGCTTCATATTTCGACTTCTACTCAAGCTTCTTCGTCGCGATTCGGGCCCTATCGTTTCAGCTGAATTTTTCCCGTGTGTATTTATTATATGTTCCAGACCTTTTGCATAATAAACATAAATTCAATACCAGACATATTAACGGCAGGATATAAGCGCATTGCACGCTGTAGTGCCCTTCTAGCGGCTTCCAAATTGCCTTCTTTAATACGCAATTTAGCAAGTCGTATGCATTCTTCAGCTGAATCTTTATTAGCATCCATATCTGAAAAAAATATTTCAACGTAAAAGTTAACAGTAGAAAATGTTGAAAGCCATTTTGTACGAAAAGACAAATAAATGGAATAAATTTAAACAATTTGTAACGACACAAATCATTCGCCGACATATTGCGTAAATTAAATTCAAATTTATTTACGTTGCACCAATGAGAAAAAAGCAAATTGCCGTTTAACCACGTTTAACCACGTTTAACCAATAGTATGCAAGTGTAAACGCCCCGGCTTCAAGTAAATGCCGTACGACGTTACAAACTCGGTTAAGGTGCTCTGAATAGAGATTAGTTACTGATAGGGGGCCCTTAAGAGGGCCTGGTCGTGCGTTCTCTTGAATTATTCAGAGTGTGAAGATGTCCTAGAGCCTTGGGTGGACTCTGGTTGGTTGTCGCTCCCTGTTGAGCTGTAATCACGATGTGGATAACGTCGTGCAAGTTCTGCACTTAATTGGCTCGTCTCGCTGGGTGTACCGCAACAAGATGAGTCACGGATGTAGCCAATTGTTGGTGAAACAAATCAAATCACCAGCGTAGGTATTGACAGCCGACAGAACGCACACGCGTAACGCAGGCAGAATGCAAATGCGACAACTGACTTGCATGGTAAATTGCCGTGCTTAAATAGCATGCCATAGTTACTTGCTACTTGCACACTAATGGTTAAACGGCAAGTTTCGCTTTTTTCTCATTGGTGCAACGTAAATAAAATTGAATTTAATTTACGCAATATGTCGGCCATTAATTTGTGTCGTTACAACACTTTCCTCTCTGAAAAAAAGGAAAAAAATTCCTCTCTGCGAGGCTAGATAAGAAATGCATGACAGAGTTCGAACCAAGTTAAGCAAAAATATGATGAACCATAAGTGCTGGGCTTAAATATGCTTGTTGGTTGCTTCAACAATGATATGATGCCAGGTAACCACTAGGAATTGCTACACAAATTGTTAGCTCTAGTGGTCGGTCATAGCACGTGAGGCAAAATAGAGCAGTGTAAGATTTGGGAGCCGCAGCGTGAAGATTTCGAGGTAAATCGCCTCTGAATTTGCCAGGTTTAAGTTAAAACCTAAGCAGGTTGGATCGTTGTCAATGTGTTTGTATACGACCAAAGGAGCTAGAGTGCTCGACGTTGTGGTCATGACATTTGTAGAGTGGTCTTTGTGCAATTGATAAAGTTGAGATATGCATTGAAAGTGGCCTGTACCATGATATGAAGCTGATCACTACTTAGTGTTGCTACACGAAAGCGTTAGCTCTAAGTAGCTGGTCATACCAAAATAGGCAGTGTAATGTCATGTGTGAGAAATACATTATAATGTAAAAATATATACATTAAAATCAAAGGTAACTGCATAAAAATATGTACACGAACATTGCCTCAGAGATGGCATAATACCAAAGAACTGTTCAAAAATGCTACACAATTGTTAGCTAAGAACAGCTGGTTATGCCACGTGAGACAAATACGAAAAATAACGTAAGGTTAAAAAATTTTGATAGTTAATGTTAATGTTTTAAAAAAATCAATTACGCGTTATACAAAGCAGGATATTGAGATTGTGGGCAGACGGAGCCTGAGACGTGTGTAGAAGGTTGAACGCTCTCAGGATCAGGTGGTTCGATAAACGGTTTCAACCTGTCTATGCTTACTGATGTCGGTGTAGCGCCTTGCATAATGATGAAGTATTTTGGTTGTCTGAGTAAAATCGGGTAAGGACCGCGATACTTGGGTTGTAGTGGTGCAACAGCATTATTGTTGCGAACGAGTACTCTCTTGCAGCTGTGGAGCTGTGGGTGAACGAAGACTGGACGAGGCGTGTGTCTCGGCTGCTGTTCGGACATGTTACCGAAATGAAGTCGAAGGCGGGTAGCTTCGTCTTGTGGGTCATCTTGTGCCGGTAGTAGACGTGGGAGCTGACTAGGCAGGCGTAGATCCATGCCATACAAGAGTTGTGACGCAGACGTTTTAATGGATTCACGAGTACGGGAACGCATGGCCAGCAGAACTAAAGGTAGTGCATCGACCCAGTTGCCATTAATGGACGAGGATGCTAAAGCAGCTTTGAGTTCCCTATGCATTCTCTCTACCATGCCATTAGCTTGGGGATGGTAGGCAGTCGTCTGGCGTAAGATGCATCCCATGTACCGCAAGGTGGTTTTGAAACGATCAGATGAGAAGCAAGTGCCTCTGTCCGTGATGACCTCATTGGGAACACCATAATTGGATATCCATGCAGAGATAAAACCGTTAGTTACTTCGTCTGCAGAAATGGTGCCAAGAGGTAATGCCGCAGGCCACCGTGTAAATCTATCGATCATAGTTAGAAGGTAGCTGAAACCTTGAACCTTTGTCAGATGAACTATGTCGATGTGGACGATGGCTAGGCGAGAAGTAGATCGAAAATGTTGCAACTTAGAACGAGTGTGTCGTGTGATCTTGTTTTTCTGACAAATTGCACACTCTGAGACCCATCGTTTAACATTCTGCCTAAGTCTGTGACCCCAGAAACGATCTGTAAGAAGTCGGACAGTCGCTTGGCTTCCTGGGTGAGAAATTGAGTGAATTGAATCGAAAACTTTTCTCTGAAGGCTGGTCGGCAGAACTGGCTTGTTGGGCTGCGTACCCGTGAAGTAAACAATTGGTAAGCCTTCCCACAGACGGCATATGAACTTGGTTGGGTGACGGGCTATTGATCTTTGAATGTGAATGTCACCGCGTTGTTCAGTTCGCAGGAGAGTTGGCGTTAGTGCAGGTTCACTGAGTGCCACGGAGTTGACAGTGAATGGTGACGGCGAAGGTGGTTGTAGAGAGACGTCTGGCCTGGACAGGGCATCTGCAATGAAGTTCTGTTTGCCCTTGACGTGAAAGACGTCAAATTGCCATTCGCTTAGACGAGAAAGCTGTCTTTCCACTCTGGCAGGGTACTTGGCGATAGATGAAGTTGCGTTTCGAAGTGCGCTAACTAGTGGTGCATGATCTGTGAAAACAACAAATCTGCTACTGCCAATGATGCTGATAAAATGGCGCACTGCGTCGTGGATGGCGAGAAGTTCTCGGCCGAAAGTGTCGTACCTCGTTTCTACTGGTTGGAGAGTACGCGAGTAGAAACTGATAGGCTTCCGAACTCCGTCGATCTCTTGTTCCAAAGTGGCTCCAATAGCGAATTCAGAAGCATCTGTCGTGAGTAGAAATGGCTTTTCGAAATCTGGATGCGTTAGCATTGTGGCATTTGCTAACGAGTTGATGGCAAGTCGAAGTAATTCCTCGTCTTCGGATGACCAAGCAATGATGGAATTCTTGCTAAGTCCTTTTCGGTTCCGCAGGTGCCTGCACAAAGGATAAAGTTGTTTTGAAAGGCCTGGAAGGAACTTGCGATAATAGTTTAGTACTCCCAGGATTTTCTGCAACTCGCTCACAGTCCTTGGTGACTTGATATTCTTGATTGAATTCGTCTTTGACGGCAACGGTTGAATACCTTGGGCCGTGATACGATGCCCTAAGAAGTCGACGGATGAAGTTGCAATCTGCGTCTTGTCACAGTTGATCTTGAGTCCGTGGTTGGATAAGCGTGAGAGGACATTTCGTAGATGTTTCGCATGAGATTCTAGATCTGGACTGAATACCATAATGTCATCGAGATATGACATACAATAAGCAGAGTCGTCGCGAAGTATGTTGTCTATGAATCTTTGAAATGTCTGAGTAGCACACTTAAGTCCAAAAGGCATGTAAAGATATTCAAAAAGGCCAAATGGAGTGATGACTGCAGTTTTCTCGATATCCTCTGGTGCTACCGGTATGTGATGGTACGCTTGTCTGAGGTCAATCACTGAGAAGAAATTGCTGCCGTTGAGTTTTTCAAGTAAAGTGTTGATATTTGGAATAGGATATGCATCAGATTTTGTCACTGAATTTAGCTTACGGTAGTCTCCACAGGCTCTGTACGATCCGTTTGATTTAGAGACTAAGTGCAGTGGTGACGCCCATGAACTTTTCGATGGTCTGATGATTCCCTCTTCCAAAAGCCTTGAGAATTCTTCTTGGGCAGCTTTCAGCTTAGCAGGAGCCAGTGGTCGCTTCTTGAGTGCAATAGGTTGTCCTTCTGTGACGATATGATGCATCGTGTTGGAGACTCGTAGCTCTGACTTGTTAAGATCGAAAAGCGATTTGTATTTTCGAAGAGCTGCTGATATCTCTGCTGAATGATGCACTGGGGTTGGCTGAATGACCTGTAACTCCAAACGCTCGGAGGCAAGTGTCCAAAAATTTTGTTCAAGTCCGGTGGAGGGGTCGATGATCTTTTGATTGGCAAGATCAACAATGAGCCGAAATTTTAGAAGGAAATCAAGGCCTATTATATTATGTGAGACCTTGGCAATGATGAAGTTGTGGGAAAATTCACGTCGTAGACCTATGTTGAGTGTGCGGTACCGGCAGCCATATGTTGGTATGGGCTCGCCTGTAGCTGTTGCGAGAAGAACGCCTAGCGACATCTCGGCCATTGAATCACCTTTGAGAACTGAGACTGCCGCACCTGTGTCTACGATGAACTCTTCGCCAGTTTTGAAATCAAGAAGGTGCAGAAGTTCGTTGGGCTGTTTGGCCGGGTCATGCAAACAAGTAGGCTGGTGATTGCGACCGGCATTGTCCGTTTGGTTCTCTATGTGAAAAATTCGGCGTGGACGAAAAGAGTCGACAGGGATGTCGGATTGTAGTTGGCTTCTTCCCTGTAGCGCCGTTGATGCCGTTGATGTGCAGAAAGTACGGTCTTCTACTTCCTGCGCCAGACGTTTCCCGATACTGATGCACCCTTGTGCCTGCGGTCTGTTGTCCTCTCCGTCAGCTGTGGAAATTGACACTCATTCGGAAATTCTTCGGAACGACAAAGACAAACTTGGCAAGCATAAAAAACTTCTGGTGGTTATAACACCAGTTCTTTGGAGCATATTTATTAAAGGATTGCGGAGATCTCGATCGCCGCCTACCATTATAATTTGACTTGGAAACGAATTTTGGTCGAGCATTCACTTGATTTAGCTCGGATTTGGTAATGGCCAATCCTTCTAGAACTTTGGCCATGTTCGCCACTGTTCTCTCTAAAGAGGAGATTCTATCATCTTGCGGGGGTGAAGAAAAGGATGATGGATTCACTTTGGGTTCCAAAACCCTATATTCTAACTCACATCTCTCAGATAAGTCATCTATAGAGAGAGTGTTGGGGAGCTGTCTGGCAAAGAGTTTTAATGTTTGGGGAAGATTGTTAATAAAAACAACCTTAGCCTCATGGTCAGAAATGTTGGTTTTATACCAACGTTTCCGTAATTCCCTCAGTATTTCGATGGGGCCAAGATTTGGCATATCTAACTGCGCATATTTGTTTATTATCTGCTCAGTTTCCGTGGGTCCAAGCAAGGATTCTACCTCGTTTTGTAGGCCCAAAATGGGATTAGGTAGCTTCCTAATGGCCTCAAGCTTAGGATAAATCCGTCGCTGCAATTCAGAAGGTAGTTTAGCAAAAACCTTCGACAGTTTTTGATGACTGTCATAATCAGGAAACGGGGAGAAAGCGGAGTCTACGCGCATAAAGAATAGCTCACTATCTCCATCCCAAACAGGAACATCAATATCTAAAATTGGACCTGACATTTTAACAATCTTACGGGATCTTAAAAGCATAAATTTATAAGCAATATGAAAATGTATAAATATACTTTAACGAAACGCTTACCCACAAACAGCTTCCACAGTTGAATGAGCGCAGAACAAAAGCACGAAGTAACTTCTTCCAAAAATCCGCAATTGAGTCTGTCGAGTACGTACGGTGCCGTTTAGTACGTAGGAAAGATGAACAGAGGCCCCGTTGGCCTTTGATGCCAATGTATTATTATTTTCCACAGTTGAATGAGCGCAGAACAGTAACTGCTTCCAAAAATTGAAATTATCCGCAATTTAGCCTGTCCAGTACGTACGGTGCCGTTTTGTACGTAGGAAAGACGAACAGATGCCCCGTATTATTATTATTATACCCCCCAAAAAAATTCACCACAAATCCACGAATATATACCCAACAGAATTCCCAGAAAACCACGATCACGGTAGAGAAAACGCAAATGTTAATCGATTTTTATCCCAAATAGATGAAAAAGGAAGTCAATTTTATTTATACCAAAAAAATCAGAACAATAATCAATATCCTGGCGCGGTCGCCAATTTTGTAAACGCCCCGGCTTCAAGTAAATGCCGTACGACGTTACAAACTCGGTTAAGGTGCTCTGAATAGAGATTAGTTACTGATAGGGGGCCCTTAAGAGGGCCTGGTAATGCGTTCTCTTGAAGTCTTCAGAGTGTGAAGATGTCCTAGAGCCTTGGGTGGACTCTGGTTGAGTTGTCGCTCCCGTGGTTGAGCTGTAATCACGATGTGGATAGCGTCCTGCAGGTTCTGCACTTAATTGGCTCGTCTCTCCGGTATACCGCAACAAGATGAGTCACGGATGTAGTTAGTTGTTGGTGAAACTATCAAATCACCAGCGTAGGTATTGACAGCCGACAGAACGCACACGCGTGAAGCAGGTAGAATGCAAATGCCACAACTGACTTGCATGGTAAATTGCCGTGCTTTAATAGCATGCCATGCCTACTTGCACACTATTGGTTAAAACGGAAAGTTTCGCTTATTTCTCATTGGTGCAACGTAAATAAAATTGAATTTAATTTACGCAATATGTCGGCCATTAATTTGTGTCCTTACACTCCTAACTGTGATTTTAGAAACAATCTCTGTTAGTTTCAAGCAGCTTTAATTGAGATTTCTTGAAGTGCAATTTTATTTGTAATAAATATGGTTCTGCTTAATAATAATACACACCCACGCGTAATACTCCGGTAGCATGCAATGGATTACTTTGTCATAGCTATCAAAGCCAGGATTTATATTTTGTTTGTATTTAATCATTTATCCCTAAACAGTAACTACACTGCTAAGACATTCTGGATTTATTTATTGTGCTTATTATGATTTTACTTTTGTGCCTAGATATTAACTTTGTGTTAACAATATTTTACTTTGTCGCCGTCTAGACCACGCTCAATTTTGACTACAGTGAATTTTAACATACTTTGCAACCTCGTTCATAATACACGTATCCATGCCATACAAGAGTTGTGACGCAGACGTTTTAATGGATTCACGAGTACGGGAACGCATGGCAAGCAGAACTAAAGGTAGTGCATCGACCCAGTTGCCATTAATGGACGAGGATGCTAAAGCTGCTTTGAGTTCCCTATGCATTCTCTCTACCATGCCATTAGCTTGGGGATGGTAGGCAGTCGTCTGGCGTAAGATGCATCCCATGTACCGCAAGGTGGTTTTGAAACGATCAGATGAGAAGCAAGTGCCTCTGTCCGTGATGACCTCATTGGGAACACCATAATTGGATATCCATGCAGAGATAAAACCGTTAGTTACTTCGTCTGCAGAAATGGTGCCAAGAGGTAATGCTGCAGGCCACCGTGTAAATCTATCGATCATAGTTAGAAGGTAGCTGAAACCTTGAACCTTTGTCAGATGAACTTTGTAGATGTAGACGATGGCTAGGCGAGAAGTAGATCGAAAATGTTGCAACTTAGAACGAGTGTGTCGTGTGATCTTGTTTTTCTGACAAATTGCACACTCTGAGACCCATCGTTTAACATTCTGCCTAAGTCTGTGACCCTAGAAACGATCTGTAAGAAGTCGGACAGTCGCTTGGCTTCCTGGGTGAGAAATTGAATGAATTGAATCGAAAACGTTTCTCTGAAGGCTGGTCGGCAGAACTGGCTTGTTGGGCTGCGTACCCGTGAAGTAAAGAATTGGTAAGCTTTCCTACAGACAGCATATGAACTTGGTTGGGTGACGGGCTATTGATCTTTGAATGTGAATGTCACCGCGTTGTTCAGTTCGCAGGAGAGTTGGCGTTAGTGCAGGTTCACTGAGTGTCACGGAGTTGACAGTAAATGGTGAGGGCGAAGGTGGTTGTAGAGAGAACCCTTTTTGAATATCGATTGATAACTAGCTTGACATGCATAGATCATTTGTTAATATAATATCTTAATTTTTATCAAGATCTTGAATGATAGCCTTATTACAGCAAGTATACAAACGATTATGTTACTTCCAATAAAAAAATTAGAATACCAAATAATGACAACGAATATAGATTAAGATAAAAAATACTTTCATTTTTTTAAGATACTTGAAAGTGTTGTATTAGACGAATTGGATTCTGTTTGATCTTTAGAATT
Source organism: Eudiplozoon nipponicum (assembly GCA_029291075.1). NCBI lineage: Eukaryota > Metazoa > Platyhelminthes > Monogenea > Mazocraeidea > Diplozoidae > Eudiplozoon > Eudiplozoon nipponicum. The sequence goes on from JAQBSW010003237.1 coordinate 48,699, forward strand.
TGACACAAGCTAGCATTGATTTACGAATGGACGTTCAATCACCACGAACATTCTTTCCAAGGGGAAATATATCACTGTTCTAGATGAGAAAAAAATGAATGCTTCAATCTTGAAATCTGCACAATATGTAATGTTTAAGTTTAAATTGATAGGGCAGTGTTTGGATTAAAATAGACCCGGTCATGCTCAACCTGGATTTTGAAAAAAATCCAATTTTGGAGCTGAACGACTCATAGGTTAATATTTTAACTGAAACTACGCTCCTCAAGAAGCTGAATCGGAACAGAACATAGAATTTGTTGAATAGCAAATCGCAAACTCATTATGACAGTAGGATAGTAATACTCTCAAAATTAAGTTTGATCAATTTTACAAAGAATTGTGACCATGGAGAACAATAGTAACTGTCATCATTGAAGGAAATAATGAGAATGTCAGCTCATCCTCAGGAGATAATTTTAAAAAGTTAATTGATAGTGATGTGGCAGCTAGGACGCGTAGGCAAAAAGAATTAATGCTATTTAATCTCTTAGACGATGAAACTAATGAACGAAATGATTAATGATTTTACAAATACTGATTTGGCCAAATGCTTCGGTGTGGTAAAAAACTGGTCAATCAAAGCCGGTTGTTTTTAAATTGCCAAAAAGACTGACGAATGAGCAATTAGACAAAATGAATAGCCAAAAAAAGTTGCTGCTCTATTTAAAAGTTTTTATTGGCGACGACAAAACATTTCCCAAAGGCAAGTTTAAGCTCAAAAGAAGAATTTTGATATTATTGCTAAGCCATTATTAGAAGCGAAAAAAGAAACCGATGAAATGTTGAATAAATCAAGGAATGGAATGGAATGCATGGAACATGGTAGCATCGATAAACTTAAAATATGAAACCTGCCAATAAATCACTTTGTTAAGCGTTTTGAAAATGCAGGTATAGTTAATAGAAATAAAGTCAGTCAAGAAACCAAAGTAGATAAGATGACTACTGAATTTGGTTTTTTGATATTTAATACAAGCATTCACTATTTTAAGAACAAAACTTTCATGTCTTCCGATTCTGTTAAAAAATGTGGTTAAAATCCGTTCAAAATTGTTCGTTTATAGATACTCTTCCGAGAAAGCTTGACAAACTAAGAATAAAAATAGATACTGTTGTTAAATGCAGTCTGCTCTTAAGTATAAAGATGATTTGACTGGATAAAGTAGACAAAGAAATTAACTCTTAAATGATACTTATTCGACAAACGCATAAAGTATTATACTGGCGAAACTCAAAATTAATCCAAAATTAGGATATAAGCTTTTCATTAAGAATTGTAAATATAAAGATATCGAAAAGCTGGTGTTACCGTTAGATAATATTGTAAGTGCTTATATATTGGAAATAGATGACATATTAGATAATCTGATGTGCAATTTCCGGAAGTAAGCGAAAATGTCTGAATTATCACTTTTGTTGTTCAATAGACAGCAGTGGCCAGATTTTGACCGTAAATTGTTAATTAAACTAATGACGAAAATTAAATTCAGCAAGCATAAGATCATTTATATACATAAATGGTTAAGCTTCTACAATTGTCCATCGAATTTATGAGTATATTTTTCTTATTTTTAAATAAAATTATTATGGATGGAATCATTCCTTTGTAGGGGTTGATTTCCGGGGTTGCTTTCTTGTTCGTGAATTTTTGACCCGTCCTACATATCAATGGTGGCTATTATTACTACCCGTGCGCCTAATCAGTCTCTGATCTTTTTCGGATGGTTGATGTGGGAAGGCAAAGACATCTGGTCATACGTATAATAGATATAATGTTGCAAATAGCAATATAATTCACAGTTAGTCCAAATTGAATACATGTTAGTCAGCTGTAAAAATAGATTTTTATGCAGAAATATGTCTGAAACACCATTCACGGTTAAACTAAATTTTCCGTCTTCTAGACGACAAAAGTTAAAATGATCTATGTTTATGAAGAATAATGTTTTGCGCACAAGAAGATATTCTTACACAAATATCTGGATTGGAATGAACTTAATCAAATGATTGAAAACACATGATAATCTGAACAGAGTAAAATGATTTATGTTATAAAGAAAAATGTTTTACACACAAGTGGTTATTCTTACTCAAATGTCTGAATTGAATTGTATTTTTATCATCGATTTAAAACATATGAAGATATGTAAAAAGTCATCCTTAAAAGCAATTACTAAAAATGAAGGGGTAAGCCACATAAAGACTTCAATGACCAAAAACTCACGAATATTCAGTTCATGTCATTATTGTAATCTATTATTCTCTTAAATTCTGAATGGCACAGTTAACTGATAACATTTTAATTGTGAATAATCAAACTGAGCGAAATAAATTCACTGTGACACAATAGTCGCGATACTTAAGTTGTAGTCGGGCTTCAGTAGTTTTGACACAGTTGTGAAGCTGCGGATAAACGAAGACTGGACAAAGAGCACATATCGGCCACTCGGCGGAAATATTACTAACGTTGAGTAAAAGGCGAGCAGCTTCAACTTCTGGGCCAAACCGTGCCGGAAATCGGTAGGAGCTGATTTGGCAAGCGCAGATGTATGCCAGACAAGAGATTTGATGCAGAAGTTTGAGCAGATTTGCGTACAAAATAACACATTACAAGAAGCACTATAGGTAATGTATCAACTCAGTTATTATTAATGGACGAGGACGGAATGTGCCAATGTGTTGCCCGTGGGTTCTCTCTTTAATACCATTTGACTGCGGGTGGTAGGCGGCGGTCTGACGTAAAGTATATCCCATGCACCGCAATGTAGTTCAATTTAAGCATGTACCTCTATCACTAATAATCTCGTTAGGAACATCATAATGTACTATTCAGTCAGAGATAAAACCATTATTTGCACTAACATCAGAAACTGTGTCATGGGATATCGCCACAGGTCATCGAGTAAGCATTTGATCATTGTTAAAAGATAGTTAAAACGTTGAAATTGAGTGAGATGAATTATGTCGTCATGGACAAAGGCTAGGCGTTATACTGTTGTGAAATATTCCAACTTAGAGTGAGTTTAAGGTTGTTTTACTTTTTGGCATGCGGCACACTCTAAGAGTCATCTCTTATCGTTATGCCTAAGTTAGGCTTGATTTCATCTATATTGGTTGGGTCGTGTATGCAGATTCCATCAGAATTAATTATAATGCTCTTGCTAAGTTTCTCAATTCGTCAAAAGACATTTTAAACTTAACACAAATGAATTATATTTAATCAATTATTTACAGTAGTTTGCTCGCATAAAGCGCGCCCATTTAATAAAACAAATTACAAACATTTATTAATGTATATTCACTTCCGCGAATAAAAATATGCTCCCAACATTGTTCTGACTGCTTCATCTTAATTAATGCACTGCCGCGAGAAATTTCTTTTGTATTCATGTCAGCCCTAGATAGGAAATTTTGAGCCTTCTCCATTTCATAGATGGCTGTGTCTCTAGTTTGTGACTCTAGAAACGATATGATATATTTGATAATAACATAAGTACCTGGGAAAGAAATGGAATACTGCATTCTAGAACTGCTTAACCGTGAGGGAGATGATAGGTACACCCTCCAGATTGCCTTACGGTCCTTGTTAGGTGGCAAAATACGTATGTATTAACGCGAGTTTTGCCACGTTGTTCTGTTTGTAGGAGAGATGGAGTTAAGTGAGGCTTGCCGATAGTCATAGAATTAATTGAGCAAATCAAAGAAGAAGATGGTTCGATTTATACTTCTAGCTCAGAAAGCGTTTTTGTAGTGATATTTAACGCTATTTACGTAGAAATGTCCTATTGGCATTTTCTAAAAAGTAACAGATACTTTTATACCCAGGTATGGTCCTTTGCAAGTGCTAAAGACGCATTTTAAAGTTTACCTATTAAAGATGCACGATCTGAAAAAACAACAATTTTGCTACTGCTTATGATGCTAAGAAAGGAGTGTTCCGCATCATGCATATTGAGAAGTTGTCGATTAAATTTGTCGTATATAGTTTTTACTGGTCGTAGAGTTTTCAAATAAAAACGAATTAGCCTCCAAAACCCGTTTTTTTCTTGTTGCAATGTAGCAGAGTTTGCAAATTCCGAAACAAAAGTGATGAATAGGAAGGTCGTTCGAAGTCGGGATATTTTAACATAAAGGCACATGTTTACAAGTTGACGGAGTGGCGGAGGAAATCTTCAGCATCAGACGATCAAAAAACGGCAGATTTATTGCTTAGTCTTATTTGATTCTTCAGAATATAAATGTTTTGGTAGTCTGGGAAGTAATTTGCATGTTATAAATAACACGCTGATGATGTTGCTTTGAAAATTTATCACAAATCCTGATGCAGATTAAAAGAAATCGTCGATCAGATGTAACATACCAATTTAATTTGTTCCAATTTGCGCCTCACGGTAAAACGACGTACACAGATTGTTATTTAAATTTTTACATATAATATATATAAGATATGTCGGCGATAGTACATTAGTCATTCAAAAGTACAATGCGCTTGATAATTTACCATATCGTCTTCACAAGCTCTAAGGCTCACTTAGAGTCCTCTCACACTGACTATTCAATAAATTATTAAAATATAAATAAAATTGTATATATGCAAAATATGTTTAAATTTACTTACATGATATAAATTAAAGTAATGTGTACATATATCCAAAAATTCAACAGTACTGTCGGTGTAAAAGACCAAATGGCCAATACAATTAAGCAATCATTGATTGCGCGGGTGGTGGTAACAATTATTTAAATCTAGTTTGCGAGCTTCAAATAAAAATCAATTTTATTGTATTATACCAGTCATCGAAAAACAAAAAAACTACTACCAATCGCAATCACTGACGCGTTTTTATGATGAATTGAAAATACAGAATTTGTGTTGAGTTTGAAAATGTGTTTTGACGGATTGAAAATTTTATGAGATTTGTCTGCCCAAATAAAAACTTTCCTTCTTGAGTTAAGGATAATTAAGTATCGGCTGGACGACAAACTGAGGGGTCCGTATAAACGACTAATATATGTGAAGTCAATGGAGATGTAGCTCAAGAGGTATCTCACAGCCTATGTCAGTGTTTTTCTCCGAATCGACGAGTTTTATTGCGACCACCATCAGAATTTAAGCCCATGTTTGCACACTTGATGTGAAATAACCACAGATTTGTTTCAAAAAATTTCAAGCTTCTGTTCAATCGCAAGTATTTTTATTAAAAGCACCTATTGTGCACATGGCTGACCAGGATATTTTTGACCGGACAGTTGCAGTCCAATTAAAATTGAGTGTCGACCTGGCGTATGAAGAATATAAAAGACGAGTATTGGATCACTTTCGAGCCAGGCCTCGGGAGATGTCTTCAGAATTGTACAGACTGAAACCACCACCGGGTAGGCGCCCCTTGATGCCGTGGCACGCATCAATCAGTGGTTGTCTAATTCATTGCCCGGGTTGCAACCATATGTGGCCATCATGTTTATGCTGTTGGATCATACCAGATATGGCGCAATATTGTACGCGTAGGGATGCATGGACGACAGAACTGAGGCTCTTCTAAGATCGGTCATGATGACAAACGTATTTGCTACTGCAACACTACGCATGGGTTCTGTTACAACATTTGACAGGAGTGGCAAACATTGTTTGAATTCTATGCGGTATAATCAGCGAGCCAGGGATGGTCAGCGATAGCCAGTGACTTGGAAGCGAAATCAGTATATAAAGACACCAACTGCCACGAATACATCGTCTAAAGAGCAGCAAATTCTGTATAGCTTTCCTAGAGAATGGCCAATTCTATAAGGAAACAGGGTCTGCCATCTCAGCAATAATGCTAGTCGAGATCATGCTCAAAATATAAATCCTTTGGAGACACAAATTTGTAGATCAAGAGAAGAATACCAGCAGAGCACGATAAAAATTATTTATAATCATATGGCCTTCGAAGAAAAAGAAGTATGGGAAACGTTGCCACACTTAAAGATTTCTAGAACCATTCAACGTGCTGATGTGTTGATATTATTATTGTCTAAGCCGTTAAAATATAGAAAACCTACGATAGAAAGTCTGTGTGAGCGCACGACTCATTTTTACACCCAAAACACGAAATAACACAACTGGTATTTTAATCACCAGATTTATTTATTCATGTCAAGTCTGTCTCTGCCGTTTGAAAGAATTTCCAAATTAATGCCAATTTCCACAGTTGACGATAAAAGCCAAGGAAAACAGGCAAAGTGAAGCATCAGGATCTGGAAACGTATGGCGCAGAAAGTAGAAGACCGTGCTTTATGCGCATCAATAGCATCAACGGCGCAACTAAGAGGTAATCACCCAAAATGTGACATTCGTTTTGCCTCTTTTCGTCCACGCCGAATATGCCACATAGACAGCCAAATTGACAATGTCAGTCTCAATGACCAGCCTTCTTGTTTGTATGACCCGGCCAAACAACCCAACGAAATTCTGCATATTCTTCATTTTTGAACTGGCAACGAATTCATTGTAGACACAAGTACAGCAGTCTAAGTTCTCAAGGGTGATTCAATGGCCGAGATGTCGCTAGGCGTTTTACATGGAACAGCTACAGAGGAGCCCATACCTACTTATGGCCCCCGGCATCGCATACTCAACATAGGTTTACGGCGTGAATTTTCTCACAACTTCATTATTGCCAAGGTCTCGCACATCATAATAGGCCTTGATTTCCTTTTGAACATGCGGCTCATTTTTGATCTTGCTAATAAAAAGGTCATCGACCCCTCCAGCGGACTTGAGCAAATTTTTGTACAATTGCCTCCCAGCATTTGGAGTTACATGTCATTCAGCCAAACACAGTGCATCATTCAGCAGAGATAACAGCAGCTCTTCGAGAACACAAGTCGATTTTTTATCTCAGCAATTCAGAGCTACGAGTCTCCAACACGATGCACCATATCGTCACAGAAGGACAACTTATTGCACTGAAGAAGCAACCACTGGCTTCTGCTAAACTGAAAGCTGCCCAAGAGGAATTCTCAAGGCTTTTGGAAGAGGGAATCATCAGACCATCGAAAAGTTCACTTCACTTTGTCTCCAAATCAAACGGATCGTACAGAGCCTGTGGAGATTACCGTAAGCTAAATTCAGTGACAAATTCTGATGAATATCCTTTTCCAAATATTAACACCTTACTTAAAAAACTAAACGGCAACAATTTCTTCTCAGTGATTGAGCTCAGACAAGCCTACCATCACATCCCGGTAGCACCAGAAGATATTTAAAAGACTGCAGTCATCACTCCATTTGGCCTTTTCGAATATCTTTACATGTCTTTTGGACTTAAGTGTGTTACACAGACATTTCAAAGATTTAAGGACAACATACTTCGCGACGACGACGCTTATTGTGTCATATCTCGATGACATAATGGTATTCAGTCCAGACTTAGAATCTCATGCCAAGCATCTACGAAATGTCCTCTCGCGTTTAACCAACAACGGACTCAAGATCAATTGTGACAGGACGCAGATTGCAACTACATCCGTGGACTTCTTAGGGCATCGTAACACGTTACAAGGTATTCAAACTTTGCCGTCAAAGACGAATTCAGCCAGGAATATCAAGTCATCGATGACTATTAGCAAGTTGCAAAAAATTCTGGGAGTACTAAACTACTATCGCAAGTTCCTTCCAGGCCTTTCAAGACAACTTTATACTTTGTACAGGCGTCTGCGGAATCGAAAAGGACTTAGCGAGAATTCCATCATCACTTGGTCATCCGAAGACGAGGAATTACTTCGACTCGCCATCAACTCGTTAGCAAATGCCACAATGCTAGTGCATCCAGAATTTCAACGACCATTTCTACTCACGACAGATGCTTCTTAATTCGCTATTGGTGCCACTTTGGAACAAGAGATCGACGTAGTTCGGAAGCCTATCAGTTTATACTCGCGTACTCTCCAACCAGTAGAAACGAGATATGACACTTTCGGTCGAGAACTCCTCGCCATCCACGACGCAGTGCGCCATTTTATCAGCATCATTGGCAATAGCAGATTGGTTGTTTTTACAGATCAATCACAATTAGTTATTGCACTTCGAAACGAAACTTCAATTATCGCCAAGTACCCTGCCAGAGAAGAAAGACAGCTTTCAAATATAAGCGAATGTCAATTTGACATCTTTCACGTCAAAGGCGAAAAAAACTTCATTGCAGATGCCCTTTCCAGGCCAGACGTCTCGCTACAACCACCTTCGCCGTCGCCATTCACAGTCAACTCCGTAACACTCAGTGAACCTGCACTAACGCCATCCGTCTTGCAAACAGAACATTGCGGTGACATTCACATTCAAAGATCAATAGCCCGTCACCCAACCAAGTTCATATGCCGTCTCTGGGAAGGCTTACCAATTGTTTACTTCACAGGTGCGCAGCCCAACAAGCCAGTTCTGCCGACCAGTCTTCAGAGAAAGGTTTTCGACTCAATTCACTCAATTTCTCACCCAGGAAGCCACGCGACTGTCCGAATTCTCACAGGTCTTTTCTGTGGTCACAGGCTTAGACAGAATGCTAAACGATGAGTCTCCGTGTGTGCCATTTGCCAGAAAATCAAGATCACACGGCACACTCGTTTTAAGTTGCAACATTTCCGAACTACTTCTCGCCTAGCCATCGTCCTCATCGACATAGTTCATCTGACAAAGGTTCAAGGTTTCAGCTACCTTCTAACTATCAGTGATAGATTTACACGGTGGCCTGTGGTATTATCTCTTGAAACCATTTCTGCAGACGAAGTAACTAATGGTTTTATCTCTGCATGGATATCCAATTACGTGTTCCCAATGAGGTGATCACTGACAGAGGCACTTGCTTCTCATCGGTTCGTTTCAAAACCACCTTGCGGTACATGGGATGCACCTTACGCCAGACGACTGCCTACCATCCCCAAGCTAACGGTATGGTAGAGAGAATGCATAGGGAAATCAAAGCTGCTTTAGCATCCTCAAACATTAATGGCAACTGGGTCGATGCACTACCTTTAGTTCTGCTTGCCATGCGTTCCCGTACTTGTGAATCCATTAAAACGTCTGAGTCCCAACTTTTGTATGTCATAGATCTACGCCTGTCCAGTCAGCTCCCACGTTTACTACCCGTACAGGATGACCCACAAAACAAATCTTCCCGCCTTCGACTTCATTTCGGCAAAAATGTTTGAACAGCAGTCTTCGTTCACCCTCTGCGTAATAGCTGCAAGAGAGTACTCGTTCGCAACGACACTGCTGTTCCGCCACTACAACCAAAGTATCGCGGTCCTTACACGATTTTGCTCAGACAACCCAAATACTTCATTATTATGCAAAGCACAACACTGACATCAGTTAGTATAGACAGGTTGAAACCGTTTATCCAACCACTTGATTCTGAGAGCATTCGACCTCCTACACACGTCTCAAGCTCCGTCTGCTCACTATCTCAATAGTCTGCATTGCATAACTCGTAATTGATATTTTTAGACATTGTTTTTCGTTATTCTACGTATCAAAATTTTGAACTTTTCGTTATTTTTTGCATTTATCTCCCGTGGCATAACCAGCTGTTTTTAGCTAACAATTGTATAGCATTTTTTTTTACAGTTTTTTGGTATTATCCCATCTCTGAGGCAATGTTCGTGTACATATTTTTTATGCAGTTACCTTTAATTTTATGTATATATTTTTAAATTGTATTGTATGTCTCACACCTGACATCACCAGCTACTTGGAGCTAACGCTTCCGTGTAGTTATCAGCTTCATATCATGGTACAGGCCACTTTTAATGTATATTTCAACTTCATCAATGCACAAGGAACACTCTACAAATATCATGACCACAACGTCGAGCACACACTTGCTCCTTTGGTCGTACACAAACACATTGACGACGATCCAGCCTGCCTAGGTTTTAACTTAAACCTGGCAACTTCGGTGGCGATTTACGTAGAAATCCTCACGCTGCGGCTCCCAAATCTGACACTGCTCTATTTTGCCTCACGTGGTATGACCGGCCACTAAAGCTAACAATTTGTGTAGCAATTCCTAGTAGTTACTTGGCATCACTATAATGTGCAATTAGCCATATATGGCTATTACATGGTCATTTAAGCACGGTAAATTTACCATGCAGTTCCGTTGTCGCGATTGCCTTCTGCTGTGCGTGTCTCCGACGTGCTCTCTCTTACCTTTCGCATACGCTGATTTTTGGCCTTGCTTTACCAACATTGGCAATATTCAGTAACGCCAATCTTGTTGCTGTACAACTAGAGAGATGAACCAATTACTGCAGAACTTCAACGAAGTTGCCTGGCAAGATTCCAATGCCACAACAGAAGGAACCACAACCGAAGTCAACCAGAACTGGTCACAAGAGTCTAGGAGAACTTGAGGATGACATCACAGTTACGGACCTTCTCGGCAATTGACAGCGAACGCAAGACCGGCGCTGTTAAGGGCCCCCAACAGTACTTAGTCTTTATTTGATGGCACTCTAACCGAGTTTGTAACGTCGTACGGATTTTACTTGAAGCTGAGGCGTTTAAAAATAGTTTAGAACGTTAAATAACGATATTTTTGTTTCTAATATTTATTTAAAATTGGCAACATTATAAATACTCGATGCCAAATATATTCTTCCTAAAATTGTTATAAAGTTATAGTTTAGATAATCCTTTGACATGTTTTTAAATCAAAAATTATTTATTAGTAAAAATGAAGAATAAAATTAATTTTGGCAATGCCATGTTTTTCTCAATATTTGATATTTTTCCTCAGATACGTTAACAGATTTTAGGTGAAAATTTAAATTGCTATTTAACAATGGTGCGTTGTACACGTTTCTTTTGTGCGTTTACATTTATTTTATTCTGCAGGTATTTCGTCATAACCCGAATCATTTTCTCTTTTATATTTAATATTTTGGTAAAAGTTATTTCACGGAATATGTTTTATTACGACGCTCCTTAGTATGAAACTCTTTGAACTCAATCACTTTTACAAAAGTTGCTTCATATATTAAAAATATCTTTAAATAGTTATAAAGTAATGAATAACCATTTTGAATGCAATTATCTATTGGGTTATCATTCACAGAAATGTAGAATTTTTTTATCTCACCCTGTGATTTATCTTACGTAACTGATGCAAGCGTTCGGTTAAGGTCTTGAATTTAGTCGTAATTTATCGATTGATAACGCCCATTTCAATTTTTTGGATAGGCTAAGTGTATTGGCTTTAACCCTGTGTTGACTTCCATTGTCGTAAGAAAGCTCCAATTTTTGCTGGCTACCGTGTTTGGTGTGCTATTTCCCCACTATGTTTGCCGCCTTTTTTTGGTAACAACACTTCGCACGGTGTTTATCAGTGGTGGATTTAACTCAAATAGAAACGATTATTATACATTGACGGATAGTAGTACGAGCTTCAGGAAGGCATTAGTTGCAATTAAGAATTATTCATTCAGTACTGATTAAAGCAAAACTCGTTAAAGCCAATCTTTAAATAAAGTATAGGGTCTGTTCTTCTTTCTTTTGTTGGGACATCAAAGATGGCTGACTAGCTTCTAGTGCCTAAAAAAAATTTCTTTCAATGTATTTAGTGTGTTTAGTTTAGGAAATTGACGAATTAATCCACTCCGAACCTGATTTATGAAATGCCGATTACATTGGTTGGGGTATTGTTTACGATGTTCAATTACATATTATGATTTACAGACTATAGAAACAGCTCCGATAGATGGCTTGTGTAAAATAAGTTGATCAGTTATGTCGTGGCCAGATACTGTTGTGTGGTTTCTGTCATATGATCGCGCCACGTCATAATCCTGACCATAATAGATATTTAAAGATGGTAGTTTGTGGAATCGGAGGCCATGTTTCAATTGGAATCTCGCTAATTCTGCCTTATGTATGTAGATTTCTTCGAGAATCCGTCATGTTGGATGCCTTTATTTATGTTTATGCATGAGTGTGTTTGCCATTTTAATTTAGTTTTCTCTGAGGAGACTTGTTTTTATGGTCGAATACCTTTTTTGAGGTTCTAGCATTGTTAGCTTTTTAGTAATATTGCTGTGATAACAGTTTTTACTTATTATTTTATTTCTTTTGGTACCTTTGATCTCAAAGTCATAATTTCGTCGTTTTTGACAACTCATTGAATGTGTAGCTTTAGCCTTGATTATAGGTAGTTCTCACGTTGATTTCCTAAGTGATCTGTATGGCAGATAAAGTTTTTTCTCAATTTGTATACTTTTCAATCTTTGCTTTTCATAAAGAAAACGAGAATATTCCACCATGGTTTAATGATTTTGTGTATAATTTATTTGAGTAGTTGTGCTTAACTGGGAGATATAGTGTTAACTTACAACCAGAACATAATTGGGAATGTAATGGCTACGTAGTTGTGCAGCATAGAATTTCATGGTGGTAATGATAACACATGGATTAGTGGTTTTTGTTGCATTCTGTATTCTTTATCTTTTTCGCTATTGTAAAAGATATATACTACTGCTGCTACAATGCATTACTTTAGCTTAAGACACTGATGATTCGTTGCTGCAAAACCATGAAATTCATAGTTATGTGTGGTTTATGAATAGTAACAGGTCGCCCGTTTCTAGATGTGAATGGTTGGCATGTTCAACTAGCAACTCTTAAGCGCTACCAGTATAGCCAAATCATTTATAAAGACGCTAAATATCAAACCAACCGTAAGGTCCAGTCTCCGGTAAGTAGAAGTAGCGGATTTATAGATGAATATTATCATGTATTATATTTGGGAATTGTCGTTTTACATTTTACTATTCTAGTTATTTTTGTGCATTTACTTTGCTGTGTTTGTGTACAGTTTTATTCTGGCGCCCTCCGTGTCTTAATTGGTTGAAGCGACAATGGCGTGGAGATTGTTGGTTCTGTCAGCATACAGCTATCCTATCCATACATGTTATTGCGTTAGTTTTTACTGCGGCAAACAGGAGTTTAAATGTTCTAGAGACTGGTAGGAATTTAAAAATGTTGATAGAAACATTATCCATGCGTCTAAAAGCTAAGTGTACTTGATAGAAACTTTGCAAATAATCCCTGTATCTAAATAGTAAATTCTCACTAGCGATGGACGGCATAATGTAATTTATTGCCCACGAACGAATACAAATGCGATGTAGTTGTAAAGCATGTTTTTAAATATTGACGTGTTGTTGCTTATTATGATAATAAAAGTAATTATATTAATTTTATGCATTATATGCTTGTTTCTGCTCTTTTAGAGGCCTATAGTTCTAAATGGTCATGAGCGTCCTATAACTAAGGTACAGTTCAATTCTGCGGGCGATTTGCTGTTCACTTCGGCAAAAAATCCTGACGCAAATGTCTGGTATGCTGTTAATGGCGAAAGACTAGGAACTTACAACAAACATGGTGGTGTCATTTGGTGTATGGACGTGGATTGGAAGTCAACATCATTACTTACCGGATCAGGTGATTCTTCTGCCATTTACTGGGATATTGAAACCGGCACGCCAAAGAACATTCTGTCATTTAATAATCCTGTGCGCTCGTCCATATTTTCCTACTGTGGAAACAAGATTTTTGTTTCCACGGATGACGTCATTGGAAAAAGGTGTGAAATCTCCATGTTAGATATCCGAGATCCGGCTCACGTAAGTTCCTGAATGTTTGTAGTATTTACGCCGCGTATGTTTATTGGTTTTCTATTAGGTTCTGAATTATGCTAGTATACTTTCACATAGAACTATCCAATGCCTAGCGTGCTCCTGATTCGCTTAATGTTTAATTGATGTTTCAACATTATAAAGTAAACAAAATGCTAAGTAAATACGTATATTTCCTACAACTCGTCAAAGTTTTTGTGTTATACAGTGAAAGATACTTGAAAATCTGCTTTAAATAACTCACGGTTTTCGCTTAGTTCTTATATGTCTGCTCATTTTTGCGAGGAACGGTCATCTCTATTTTAAATTGAGAAAAATATTGTCTATTAAAGTAAAACTTTGATATAAAGCTGTGCCATAGAGCAATTTTTACAAGGTTATTTTCTTTTGCTCAGCACCCAAATCGCCTGGCATATCTGGTACAGTTTGATACTGGTGACTCATCAGTAGGAGCTGGTTTTACGCCCTTTACTTACTATTTATTTGCTTAACGAATGTGGGAAAATAGGATGGTAAAATCTCCTTAACAGTATCCAACTCTTATATATTTAATTGAATGATGTCGTAATTACCACGCAGTCTGAGAATGGATATAGATTAAGGCCAGAATGTAGGATTTGCTGGGGTAATAGGTGTTCAGAAATAGATTTAATTCTCAATTTTGGTGAGCTTTCATCATCATCATGTCCAGCCAAACAATAGTCAAGAGAGAGAGAGAGAGAGAGAGAGAGAGAGAGAGAGAGAGAGAGAAGTAATGCCTTGCTGCTATGAGTAAATTTATCAGGATAACTCACAGAAATGAGGCAAACTAAACCTCTCCACAACACAATTATGGCCAAGTTCGCATTAGGGCAAGGCGACATCAGCAATACAGCTTCCTTGCGGATTTCACTGTATCACGTCATAATCAAACCAAACCTCGCTGCTACCTTTGCCCTACTAACAAAAGAAAGTTACGAAGATGATTCTACTAGACATCTGCAACAAGATCGCCACTGAGCTCGATTTGATGCCATATCGCTAAGGGTTTCTAACCAAGAACTGTGATGCGCACGAGGACCCCATCCCGGCATACGAGTGGGTTCTATACTACCCAATATGGATTTAAGTGACTAATTGTTTCTGCCATGTCAAAACCTGCCCACATTGTTTCTTACGCAAATTTGGTGCTGGATGATAGAACAGAGCTCTATTGGGCAATCGAAATGAGGGCATACGCAAAACGTGACCGAGCCAACGAAGTTGATGGAGCCTTATTTGTTTTTCTAACGACGAGCACATTTTGTCAGATCTAAAAAAGTCTACGGATGTCAACGTTAGTTTTTCTTTGTTGGTAACCAACCTGTGCTGTACTTCTCAAACAGCGATTATCGAATGTCTGTAAGCGTCTCAGATCATCAACTCTAAGAGGCCAAATTTCACTAGCGTATAGTAAGACTGCGCGTACAGATGCATTGTAAACACGACCTTTAAGGCAAAGTGAAATATTCGCGTTTCTCCATAAATGACGAAGGTTCGAGAAAGCTACTCTAGCTTTCGCGATCCGTATTCTCACCTCATCGGACATATTGCCTACGTTATTGATAGAGCTCCCAAGATATGTAAACCTGTCGACTATGTCAAGATCTTCATACCGAAAGACGGAACAACGTCTGCTAATCTATTTAAGGTGGTCTGGGCAGCATGCTGATTGTCGAATAATAGTGCGATATCGTCCGCTTAGTCAAGATCGACTAGTTTATCTCCCGGTAGAACTTCAACTCCAGCGTCCTGAATGTGTAGGAGAGTGTTGTTCATAATAGAATCGATTACAAACTAAAACAAAAATGGGGAAAGTGAACGACCTTGACGAACACCACTTCTGGTTGTAAAGTTATGCGTTAATTCGTTGTAGACCTTAACGCGACCAGAAGTATTTGCGATCTACCAAACCAAATGCACCCTTGAAGTCTAGAAAGGCGACTATTGTGGGACGGTGATATAAATGTCTCTGTTCGAGAACTTGTCTTAACGTAAAAATATCTATACAACCTCGTCCTGCGCGGAATCCGGCCTGTTCTTCTCTTGTATGTGATTCACGTGAAGCGCTAAGACGACGTAGGATAATCGAAGCAAATAACCTTGATACGACCGGAGTCAAACTTATACCACGATGGTTATCGCACGAATTACGATTGCCTTTTTTGAAGATGGGAATGATGGTCGACTCATTCCAGTCAAATGGTACGGTTTCCTCATTCCATATAGTATGAAAAAGTTTGGTCAACGCTCCTGAAATTATATCGCCACCATCCTTAAACAATCCCGGAAGTAAATCATCGGAGCCTGCGGCTTTGCGGCGCTTAAGAGATAGGATTGCATCGCGTACTTCTAACTCGGATGGTTCTTCGGGACTAACATTCCACACTGTTGATGCAGACATGCTTTCGGGAAGCGGAACTGACGCGGGTGGCCAAGAAAATTGATCTCTAAAGTGTTCAGCCCACCTGTCAAGACGACTTATTTTATCGGTTATTAATTCGTTGTTACTATCATTTATAGTTTCGCTAACTTTTAACTTTCTCGGACCTGTTGTGCGTATAAGTTGGAACAAACAGCGACTGTTACCTGACGCGAAAGCTACTTCCATTTCTTCAGCCTTTCTGCTCCAAACGTTTTCGAGATCGCCTTTTAGACTGTGCTTAAGTTGGCGTATTATATTGCGACGGGTATTATTATGAGTCGAGCCAGGTGGAATTTGGCGCCTTATTTCGAGTATCTCCATAGATTTTAAAGAGAGCCAGTGAGTATTTCTACGGGGGCCTGCAATGCCAAATACAGTAGTACCTGCATTGTGTACAGCGGAACTTATCTTGAACCAAAGTATATTCGGATTTTCGCCATCCAGACCAGTTAGATTAGCCTTTAGAATATTTTCATAGTTTTGCCGTTCACCATTATCATTGCGAGTCGAGCTTAGAGTGTATCTTCCACCTAAATGAAATCCTGGCGAACTTTAGCATACATTGTATCTATAGTGTTGGTACCATGTTTCTTTTCGGTACCATAATGCTGGTATCGGATGCTGACGCAATCGCCACAGTTTTAGTATCCTTTGCTGACTTGGTATACACATTATACATAATGGGTTGGCTTTGAAGTCGCATTGTCGGGACTCTCAGTGAACCTACACTACGGCCATCCATCCTGAGAACGGAACAGCGCGGTTACATTCACACTCAAAAATCAGTAGCCCGTCACCCCGCCAAGTTAATATGCCGTCTCTGGGAAGGCTTACCAATTGTTTACTTCACGGGTAAGCAGCCCACCAAGCCATTTCTGCCGACCAGCTTTCAGAGAAATTTTTTCGTTACATTTCACCCAATTTCTCACCCAGGAAGCAAAGCGACTGGCCGACTTCTCACAGATTGTTTCTGGGGTCATAGACTTAGGCAGAACGATAAACTGTCTTCGAATGTGCTATTAGCCAGAAAAGCAAGATCACACGCCACATTTGTTCTGATTTACTGGAGTAACAGGTGATCAGAAATAGTTGTAATTCTCAATTTCGGTGAACTATAGTATACATTGATATTCATCATGTTAGTACCATGTACCTTTTCGGTACTATAATGCTAGTATGGGTTACTGACACAATAGCCATAGTGTTAGTATCCTTTACAGACTCGGTATATATATTATATCATGTGAATTAGCGTTGAAGTCGCATTGTCAAAGACTTTATATGATGTTGGCTTCACTTCTGCAGATTTTCACATTCGTCTATGAGATTGTACCTTCCAATTAGCCCAAATTCCTCACCAAAATATATAGTGGATCAAGAGCTTAACACCAGCTTCTACTGATGAGTCGCCAGTAAGCACCAAATGACTGTGCACGAGATTATACTTTCCGTTCCTGCTGCCTTTTGTTTGTTCTTATGGTCATATTTGAACTAATTTGTTACTAGTACACAATTTCATCTCTGGTACAATTTTAAGTAGCATGGAGGTTTATGTGGAATTAAATCTATGTATTTTATAACTAACAGAAAGCCGGAAACGCTCAAGCAGAAGCACATGAAAGAATAATTTACGATTTTATTTGCAACTTGTTTACGAATTTGTTTTATTTATTGAGCTGCAGATTTAGAATGTTGCAATTGATACCTTCCGCCATGGTAGCTTCGTTACTTGTTTTACAGTGTAAATCGATATCAGCCCAGTTCGGAATGTGCTTTTTATAAACGATGTGTTCTGCTTTATCGAGCAATTGCTCTTAATCCGCATCAAAGTGAAAGAATTTTGTACAGAATTTAATTATAAACAGGTGATTTTTTGCGTGTGTGTTCGTTTCTCAAAACCTGTTCGTTGGATAATGTATGTGTATAATCCTATTAAACCTGCCTTGTTTTTCAAAGCCTACTGTGCAATGCAACAGATATCCCGGTCCAGTTCAGTTCTGGTGAAAATAAGATGGTTTTTAAACAGTGTTTACGCCTACTTAAAAGCAAATTGGTGCATCAATTCGTGATTTCTTTCGCAATTTAAATTGGAATTGATCTCGTCTTATAGGTTAGACAGTTCTTGGTTGGTTTGACCGTAATCGTTGACGTGACTACTGGATTTGCGCAAACCTACTTGTTGCGATTTTTTTCTGTACAGAAGTTAACTGCGATGTTTTCCGATACCAAAATCTATCAGAACTATGTTTCCAATTTTTACAGAATTACATCTGTGTTGCGATTTTTCCCGCTATTTTTTATTAGAAAAGTCAAATTTTGCTTATATATGCTTCAGATTTGTAATAATGTGAAATTTATTTTCTATTTTAAAATAAAAATAATACATCTAAACAATCATTTTAGATGCTTAGAAAAGCACATATCTTCCATGTTGAAGCCCAAGATAAAGAAAAAGTTACCGTTGCTGCAATGGGTCCTAACGGAGACAGTATAATATGTGGCCACGATAATGGATGTCTTACAAAGATGGACGCCTCTACTGGTCAGATCATACAACGCACAACGCCGCACAAATCCGTTGTTACCGATATTAAAATGTTTCCGGATCAGACAATGTTTATTACTTCTTCAAAGGACCATTTTTCCAAGGTAAAATAGGCTGTTATTGTCATTATATATATGTATATATATATATATATATATATATATATATATATATATATATATAGTGTCTAGACAGAAATAATATTTTGTACTCGTTTCGTGTCCATGTCATATTAGCGTAATATAAAAGGAATACTATTATTGATCCCATTATGTCAATTCTGTGTTGAGTTATAAAGCAGTGAAGCAGCCGTGACTAACGGCTTTTGTGTTGCTGCTCATGCTGATGATATTTATAAATATGTTGATAATGTGTTGCTTAGAGTTATCAGTTTCTGTGTGTAGTCTCTGTATGTCTCTCTGTCTTGCTTAGATCTTCCCTTCCTAAATAGTAATTCCTACATTTTTAAGCTTTTTTGCTTTAATTTAATATATTTTTCATTGCTGTCTTTTGTTATTGATATCATTAAAATTTCTTTCTCTTTCTCATGATTGTAAATTAGTGAATTATTCGTTTGTGTAAGAAATGGTGAAACTTGGAATAATTTCAAAATGTATATGCTTCAATCACTTCCTTATGGTATTTCTTTTTTCTGAAGAATAGATTTTAGCTGAGATTAATAATAGTTTAACTTCAATGATTTAGCTATTGAAACTTCCGGTCTGGAGAACGATGGGCAATAACAGATCAACCTTTCCGGGTCTCAATGCTGTTTTATATGAAACCTCGAATTAAGTTAAAGCTCACAACCATGATTTAAATAATGTTTATGTGGCAGTGCAGCATCAGCTAATGAAGTGGTGGCTTAAAAACTAGTCTCACTGACGTGAAACCGGTCGCTTCCTTGCGGAATGTCTATGATAATATTTATAACCGAATATGATATATTTTATTGTTTTGTTTCATATACTTCAAACTTAAGTAACTATGTGTAATCTTCTGAAGAATTTCAATGCGTTTACATATTTCTTTTAAAATTACAACAATTTGGTTATTTTAATTATAATTTTGTTAAACTCTAGTCTGATCGTGTGCTATTTTCTTCTTTTCAGCTTATTGGATCATATGATCTAGATGAGTTCATGACATATGAAGCCGATCGACCGATAAATTCTGCCGCTCTTTCTGCATTCAGGAATTTCGTGAGCTTTTCATTGTTTTTTGTTGTTTTCTTTCCGCCATTAAAATACGTTAGTAGCTGCTAAGCACTTGTAGGTCAGCAGTGAAATAATTCTCCACGTTATAAGCATAATATGTGTTATTGCAGAAGAACCGCCAAATCGTCATGAGGACATCATTAATTACAGAAACTCAATTTTCAATGGATATTACACGTGTTGAACGCTCATCGTGGTGGAACCAGTGAGAGCTGATCATGAAAAGAAAATTACAAATTGAGATTTTTAATTTTATTTTTGTTGCTTTAGAGCTGCAATGTTAGGTATAAACTCAACATTTCTTTAAATCAAGTTCGCGAGCTTGAAGTTAACACCAATGCCATTGTATTTAACCAGTCGTCGAACAAAATAACAAAACTACCGCCCGCCGCAATGCACTGACGCGTTTCGACCTTCGATGATCATCAGAGTACGACGGCAAACTGGCGGTAGTTTTGTTTTGTTGTTTGACGACTGGTTAAATACAATGGGATTGGTGTTTACTTCAAGTTTGCAAACTTGATTTAAAGAATTGTTACCACCACCCGCACAAACAGTTATTGTTAAATTGTAAACTCAACATTGACTAAAATTGCAAATACATATTATTAAATAGGCCAATTGCGCCATTATTGGGCACTTATCAGGTACCTGCCGTGGCTCCGTACAATTTATGGATGAGCGCCTAATAATGGCGAAATTGGCCTAGTAGATAAATTCCGTTTGCTTTCCTTAGCAACCTTTGAATTATACTGTAGTTTATTTTATAAAATCTTATTAATATACCTTAATTCAATTTAACTTCCCCAATTTTTATTCGGCTTGTTCTATAATAACATTTTTGGTTGCCGTTTGGAACATTAGGTTATGTACGGTGTCCAATGGGCTCAAACTGAAGAAAAGGCTCTTCAAACAATGTTTTGCGTAAAATTGAATATTTCTGGCTTTGTTGGTGAGGTATTTTCGCGCGAAATAGGCGAAAGGCTGCGAGATTAAACATTTTCTCACACTGAGATTGCGTGAAAATTATTTATTTTATAAAAATCAAAGACTTTTCCTAGAGACTTTGGTATTTTCGATCCGACGAGTGGTAGTCTTTGCCTTTTCTACCAGCAATGTGTTTTTGCAAACATTCCCGATATTTAAAAATACACTAGTATCCACCTTCTGTTAATAAAATAATTTCTATTATCTACTTGCTTCAATTGAAGGACAGATTGGGATTTCGGCGGCGCCACTCCTTTTTTGAACAGGGCACAATTATCGCTGCAATATAGACAGTGCATTTTCTGTTGCCTTGGATTTTTGACTCGCGTTTGGTTCACTTCAAAAATTCCCGAGTTTTCGATTATTTGAGTCCTTGGTCTACTCTATCGAAGGATGCGGAAGTCTGAGCTATATATTTTTTTGAATGAACGTCATTACGAAGTAGACCCCAATGCTGCCACTTTTGATTGTGTAGCAGAGTTTGTCTGCTAAGAAACGGCGGAGCCACCGGAATTGGTGGTTCCTCATCGTAATTATTAAGTTCGGTGGAATTTTTGTGTACGAGTACGTGCACGAGCTTAATGTCGCGATTTTTAGGAGGACTTCGTCTAAGTTATTCTTATGTGAAATGTGAGAGGAACTCACTTGGTTGCGTATATTTTATATATATATATATATATATATATATATATCATAATATATATGACGTGGAGACGTGTATATGTTTGAATATTATGTATATATATATATATATATATATATATATATATATATATATATATAATAGGAAGAAAGAACACATTAATAACAAAGTGGATAAAGGCCATTTATTTCGTGAATACTAATCATCGCTATACAATCATAAATATTATATATACATTTAGGGTTTTCAATTGATTATGCTAGTGGTAACAAATCTGACTCGTTTTTACTTCTGTTTCTTGTTTTGGCTAGTTGGTGAGTGTGTATGCGTTTGTGTTTGTGTGTGTGCGTGTTTGCATGTAAAGGTCATTCTCGCAGTATTGCAAAGTGATGTCTGAGATCTGGTCATTATTGTTTTGATAGCTTGAGAATTAACCATTTGTGCGCATTGTTCACTGTTACATATACAAGTGCTATTTTTCCCAGTATAGTTGATCGTTTCACCTCGTTGCGCAAAGTTTTCACGTGGTAACAACGCCAGTGTTAATTGCAGTGTTAAACGCTCACATTGTTTGGAGACTTCTGTCATCGTATGCGCCTCTGTTAATTCAACTTTAGTTTTTTGCCAATCCGATTGTAAGTTTGTTGATTCTAGTCGGGAGCCTGTTTGGTCTTGACTGGATACTAGTAGATTATTGTTGAATTTTGTTATTCTTGGCCGGTCGATTAGAATATCATGTTGATGGGATTGGCAACAAACTGAAGTGGAAATAACAGGCGCATAAGGTGACAGAAGAAGACCTAATACAATTCACAAATGTCGTTAGAAGCAGCCTATGTCAATCGAAATAAGCTTTGAAAGAAATATGTTGAACGATAGGGAAAAGACTAATTACCTTGCCCTTGTTTGGCGCACCAGGGTGTTTGAATCAATTGTCCTCCTTTTAATGCTGAATATTTCAAGGATGGGTAATTTGGGACCAAATGCATGTGATTCAATTTCTGTTATTACTATTAATATTAGAAAATTTTAAAACATTCACCCGTCTGCTTGTTGCAAAAACATGCTGGAACAATTTTATTTCCTGAAACATACATCCGAATAGATCTTATTGTGTCATGAGACAGTAGAATGTCTCAAATTTGTTTAAAACTGTCAGAGACTACTGATTAGTAATGAAGAATAGATACGAATATTTTTTAAACAAGCTCGTTATGCATGCATTTGTCAGAAAAAGCTAAACTTTGTGTAAAGTAGCAAAGGCTATTCATCCAGTAGACTGGTTGCGTCATTCTTGGGAACCGGACAAGTGTGATGCCTGAGCCAGGGCACATTTGCTTTAGAATCAGTAACATTCCGGTGCGCTTTCATTATTGAGGAGCCTTTATGTCTAAATTATATCTAAATTTATAACTAGTCTCCGGAAATCTGTCGATATAGAACGGACAACATTCCGCCCGGGGAAATGATATTGAATTTTATAAGTAATTCTTTAATTGTGTAGAACAAAAGCTAGTTATTTGCAATGTTTAAAAAACTACTTCTTGTTTTATTTGATATTTTTTATCTTTGTGCTAAAATTTTAATTCTATATCCTCAGCAGCATATTTTTATAGATACAGGCGTTCAGTTGTGCCAGATAAGAATGAGATTTCGTACTTTCGAATTTTTATTGGCCTGTCTTGAGCTGTTTTGTCAGAGTAACCTAACTGCTGCTACCTTGATTACTTTTGTTTATATGTTAATCCGAAGTCCGAAGCTACGTTTCCAGTTTTAAATACTTTATACGATGTCATGCAAGGGCGTAGTTTGGCGCGAACTCGCACAAGAGTAACTAATTACGGCATTGGTTGGCAGCCTTATTAAACGAAGGCAATCGTTAGTTGCTTCAGGCTGTTCCCGTAGTAAGTGCACCGGAAGTCCTGGTCAAATGCGCGAGTTACCGGAAAAGCTTGAAAGAAGGCGATGGGCGCAGATGACGACATAATGCACACAATGTATTTTCATCTACATTGAGCGATGTTCATTTGTAATTTGCGTTCAAGCAAAATCTTTCAATTGACTATGGCCCCAAAGTTCACTGCATTTAACGAATGCCTACAAATATCCATAATTATTATAACCAAGATTGCGATATTGACATAACCACCTGACCCATTTATTACTTACATATGTCAGTATAAACGAAGAATTGTGTAGTGTAAAAAAGGCAAATCGTCCAGTAGACCGGTGTCGTCCTTATTGGGAACTCATTGCGTACTGGCCAGAATTTGCCTCGGACAGGACTCGAACTTGGGCACGTCTGCTTCGGAATCTGGTACTCTAACCACTGAGCCACCCTGTTATCACTGTCTGTGCAACCAATGTTCGTTTGTATATCTATAATGGCTTTGTGGAATCAATTATATGTCTAAGTTATGCCACTCACGTGAGGTTAAATTATTTTTATTCCTAATGCGTGTGGAACGGATACGTAAAGCGTATCCGTTGGTTATCCAGGTCCTAAAATGGCTTAAATTTATGTGATTTGTGATGCCTCCACTTAGGTTACTCTTTGTCAGCTTAATCATCAATGTGCAATTCGATCATTCTTCGAAATGTGTTGTGGGGACTGTTGGTCGGGTGACATTAGGATACCCAAGTAAGCGTAGATGATTTTAATATTGTATGCATTTCTGAACTTTAGACAATCTTCAATATGCGAAAAAATCAGCAATATCGCATTATTAAGGAGAGTTTAATGCTGAAGAGACGACGGAATGATGTCGTGACTAAAACGAGCATATTCTGTTATAAATGTTGAGTTGTAGAAAGTTTATATTTATGTTCTTCCCCTCTGTTCGAATAATTTACTAACAACAGATAGCCTCTCGATACGAGTAATTAAAAAAATGATTTCTATAATTCTTTGCGATATCATATTTGTTTTTTAAAATAAACAAAAAGATCATAATTGGCGGTGGTCAGGAAGCTGAAGAGGTGACCACTACTAGTGTCAAGGAGGGTGGTTTTGATGCTCGATTGTACCATTTGCAGTATGGTGAAGAGTTCGCCCGCATCAAGTGTCATTTTGGTCCAATCAATAGTGTTGCGTTTACACCAGACGGAAATGGGTAAGGGCATTTTTCATATTTTGTGTCATGTGTATTAACATATTTTGTTTTTCGTCCAGACTTTTATGCAATGCATCATTATCATGAGCATCTTGCATAGCAATACAAAAGTCATTGGCAACTAATAGTTCTCTTTAATATGCCAATAAGAAAAATAAATTATATGCCACTGTTTAAGAACCTGTCTTAAAGTTATAATGTTATGTCTTCAACCTCGTCTTAACTGGAATCCGGATTGTTCTTCTTTAGCATATGATTCAAGTAAAGCGCTAAGATGACGTAATATAATCGAAACAAGTAACCTAGACACGACTGGAGTCACGCTTATATCACGATTGTTATCAAACGATTTATGGTTGGCTTTTTTGAAGATAGATATGACGGTCGACTCATTACATGCTAGCGGCACGGCCTTCTAGTTCCAAATAGTACGTAAAATGTTAGTCAACGCTCGAGAAATTATATCGCCATCATCTTTAAATAAGCTCGGAAGATAATCATCGTAGCCTGCGGCTTTGCAACGTTTAAGAGATTGAGTTAAATCCTATATTTCTAACTCCAATGATTGTTTCAGATTGATATTCTTCATTCTGTTTGTACAATACGTCGGGACAGACGCAGGTGTCTACGAAAATTGATATTTTAAATGTTCATCTGGAATTCTTTCCGGTTATTAGATAATTGTTGTAGTTTGGCTAACTTTTAATTTTCTCTGAGCTGTTGTATGGACTAGTCGGAACAAACAACGACTGTCATCTTATGCGACCGCATTTTTCATTTCTTTAGTCTTCGTGGTCTAACAATATTCAAAATCGATTTTTAGATCGCCCTTAGTTTGGCGTCTTACAAGTCTGTAAATATTATTGTAAGCCGAACTAGATAGGATTTTGCGCCTAATTTTGAGGATCTCAATAGATTTTGAAGAGACCCAATGATTAATTCTACGAGCACGTACAATGCCATATGCAGTAGTACAATGGTACCTCGAGATACGAGCCGCCTAACATACGAGTTTTTTTTATATACGAGCCGGAGCTCGGGCCATATTTTCGTTCGAAATACGAGCCAAAATCCGAGATACTTTGTTTCCGGAGCGTCCCGCTAATTGGCGAGCAAGGTTGAGCATCATCCGAGAAAATCCCGCTCACTCGCACGTGTTATACGCTTGAATAGAAGTGTATCTTGTTTATATGTACTCTTATTTGCTTGATTTTGTCGTGATTACTGAACTTGCGCCATGTGGCACAAAAGCTTGCACACAAATCTGAAGATGTTGTTGCTCAAGTATAATTTGTTTCGCGCAGATATACAGCAATATATTTCACTGTTGTCGTTGCGCAGCGAGCCTAACGTGTATCTTCCATCCTGCGACTTGAGCATTCATACTATCAATAATTGTTTAATTGTGCTGCGTAGAATAATGCATGCTAGGCTTCTAGTGTATTTGAATTAATATACATAAATTGAGATGTGGTACTCACCGGTAAATTTTTCCATCGTGCTCCAATGATGATAAAGGTAGGTCAAAATTTGTAAGTACTTTTGTTTTGTAGTTTTACAACAAACATGTTGCACGGCATGGATTAGATTAATTACCTTTTCCTTGTGTTGCGACACAAGGTGTTTGCATCCACTGTCTACCTGATTGTTATGGAAATTTCGACGTGTGTTGCAGAAGTCTCTTTCAACGGAAGAACACCACACAAACAGTGTGATAATCCATATGTCAAGTGAAAAATTTGTTTTTCACTGTCCCATTTATACTTGTTGTTAGATCTCTTAAGCATGACTGGTTTTTTTTTCACTAGCTGAGTGTATGTCAAATTGGTTTGTGTGTGTGTGTAACTGCATGTGTGCACTCATCGAAATAAAATTACAGTGATTTAATAACAAATACTGACGACTCACTAGATAAACGAACGTCATGCCTGTGTGTACATTCTCTCGTCTGTTTTGGATTGAGGAGTAACCAATTACTACACATTACTGGTATTAAGTGTTGCAAAAACACAAATATCCGACTTTATAATTAAAAATGCTTTGTATTTGCTTACTTGAAAAGTTATAAGCCATGATTAATGTCTTCTTTGTGGTGTCAGTTATATGAGAGGTTATGAATTGAAAGCGTATGCAATTGTTTTGGGTTAACTAACTTGTTTTATTGTCATATTTAGTGCTTCTCAACCGACCGCATTAATCTACCTTCAAATATTAAGAAAAACTTTTTTTTAATATTTTTACATTCCATTTAGATTCGCAAGCGGTGGTGAAGATGGTTACGTACGTCTGCACGCATTTGAAAATCCAGACTTGGATGTAAAGGCTTTCGGTGAAATAAAAGAATTGGCTAGCCTCTTAGCTTGATATTTATTTGCTTAATAAATGAATAACACTGACCTTTGTAGATTTTTGCTTAATCGATCGCTTATTTATACGGAATTAATCGAAGCGCAGATTGTCTCCTGCTAATTCGATACTGTTTAGATAATCGAATTTGAGTTATCTATCTCGTACATGTTCTGGATGGCACATTGTAAATAAAACGAAAGCTACATCGCCGATATCACCTTATATTAAGATTTATTTGGTTATACTGTTATATCGACCCCACCCTCCATAATTCACTCGCCTACAATAAGTTTTCGTCTTATTTGTTTCATGATGCGCAAATGGACTCCATTCTGGCGTATTATTAGTCCTGTACTACCGAATTAAGATAAGAGTGACTTTAACTGTTTCTGCCATGCCAAACTCTCCCCCACCTTGTTTCTTACGCCAATCTGGCGCTGGAAAAGAGAGCATAGCTCTACTGGACAATCGCATGGAGGGCATACGCAAAATGTGAGCGAGTCAACGAATATGGCGAAAGCTGTGATAAGTTAATGTACGTGACTGCAAAGATATTGTGCAGCCGACATTTCCAGTCAAGTTCAATGTATGCAAGACTGCTAGCGGTGAGAGTCGCATATCTAAATTTGATTTCCCTATATATTCAATGCGGTTTGATCCTCGATAGTCAGTTTGCCGTCGTACTCTGATGATGATCAAGGAAGATCGAAACGCGTCAGTGCGTTGCGGCTGGCGGTATTTATGTTATGTTGTTCGACGACTGGTTAAATAGAATGGGATTGCTGATTACTTCAAGCTCGCAAACTTGATTTAAAGAATTTTAATGGCCACCCGCGCAATCAATTATTGTCTATATAATTTTGCGGCGAAATCTACACAGTTAATGTTCGTGACCGCATAGAAATTTTGCAGGCGAAATTTCCAGTCAAGTTCAATTTATGCGAGACTACTAGAGGTGAGAGCCACATATCTAAATTTGATTTCCATATATAGTCAATGCGGTTTGATCCTCGCTAATCAGTTTGCCGTCGTACTCTGATGATGATACTGGAAGGTTGAAACGCGTCAGTGCGTTGCGGCTGGCGGTAGTTTTGTTATGTTGTTCGACGACTGGCTAAATACAATGGGATTGATGTTTATTTTAAGCGCAAAAACTTTATTTAAAGCACTGCTACCACCACACGCGCAATCTGTGTTCGTTTAATTATGTCTAAAGCACTGTACAGCTGACGTAATAATACGATTCGACCTTCTATTGTCATCATCAAAACAAGAGGAATGAAGGAGTATCGAGTTGCACTTCGTAATGTGGCTCGCATTCCAGTTGTCTCGCGTACATTGCGCTCAAAAATAAACCCCGGCAGCGAGATTTCAAGGTTGTCACGGATAAAAAAATAGTTAGTTTTCATCGTGTGTTCAAGTTATCAAATTAACTAATCAAAGATTTTTTGGCAGGTACGCGAATTTACTCACTCTAATTCGGCTAAGATGAGGTAAATAAAACTGGTTTGGTGCTCGTATCAAATACATAACTTTACTTTACTTTACTGCGGCTGACTCCTTTTGGAGAATAAGCCGGCTCCATGTCATTTCATAGAGTTTCTTGGGAATTTGGTACAAGTGGTGTCCCCTCACCACTCGGCTTTTTGATCGAGGACGCACCTCTAGCCTTTGCACATCCAAGCGCAGTCTGCAAGGCAGCAGTAAGTTGCATGGTTGCCGGTGGCCGTTGAGAGCTTATTCGCTATTCGGAAATACGGGGTACTGTCCAGGAGTCCATGTAATCCTGTGGCTGTTGAACCCTTTTGTGGCGGGGAACACATGCCGAGTCATGGTGCCGTCGTCGGGCTCATGTGTGATTTTATAGGAGATCCGATTGCCGGTCGGAAATCCACCACGCCCTGGTGACACCACCGCCATAGCCCCGTTAGCCCATGTACGATCGGCCATCGAGACATGGTTGACACCGTCGTACCACGTTGAGGAGGGAATGGACTTGGATTAAACGCGTAAGAACAGCACCGAAACCAAATATGGATTCTTTATAAAGACGACCGCAAGTCGTACAATAGTCTCTGGGCAAACACCCAAGAAAAAACAAATCCATGGTGAAAGTGTCTTCTACTTATCATTTGGCAATGAAATAACCGAAGCCCGACAAAGCTAAAATACGTATATTTAACATTAGTTAAAAATTTTAGCGACAGTTCCCCCTACATCCTCCTACATATATCTACAGCAGTCGTGATCACCCGGTGCTTAGCAAGGTTCATTCTGATTTTCACAAAATGTACTGTTGACACGCTCTTTAATGTGAACATACTACCTAAATTTCTTTTATAATAGGTATTCAGAACCAAAATTTGGTCAGTCCTTACCTGATATAAAGCAATAGCATTTTAATGGCAATTTCAACGAAATGTGCCGGTAGAAAAGCTAGTCTGAGGTTTCGTGCAGAGAACCCGTCATTATTCAAATGCGAAGCCTTTACTTATATTTAACAAATTAAAAAGTTACAACGTTGAGCTACAGTTTGAAGTTTGAGCAAATTAAATTTCAATCGCAGATCACAATGACTCTGGCAATTGCGTTATAAAAAAGACAAGATGTAAAAGTAATTATTTCTAATTATTACGTGCAAAAAACTGGCTAAAATCTTACAACCCTGAAGTTTTCTACACGTCTTGGTATCGGTTTAGCGACAACACGTTCTTCATGTCGTTCTTTCGAAACTATCTTGAAAGTGTGACCATCGTCTTCGTCCTCTGGGATTGGCGCGGGTTCCAGAGATTCGGCATCAACTTCTGGCTGCAGTTCGTTAAATATATTACTTCCTGGTTGTTCAAGTGGTTCATCTTTGAAGGCAAACGTTGGAAATTTAGTCATATCTTTTCCTGTCGCCTTATATGTATTGTCGACTTTTGTCAAAGCCTCCTTCAAACTAGCAAGTTCTTCTGGTTTTGCATCCACCAGGCCCAATTCACTGGTTCTACACGAACAAAAAAGTAAAACGATGAAACAGAATTTTCTTAAAAATATGGAAAATTGATCAATATAAATGTATTAACATGAGAAAATCTGGCCAAAATTTGTAGAAGGGAATAAAACAATCTAGAAATGACTTGAACATTTTACTATACCGAGTCCATTTATGCAAAAATAAAATTAACGTCATTAGGTCGTGTTAAATTATAGTTGTCACCACAAAATGAATTGAGCACCCAGGTTCAATGGCGTGGATTGGGCTGAGATAAAAATTTTCACCCTCGCCAATCTTCATAGTCAGCACTTCGGAACCACCAACGTCACTCGGCGCAGATTCTCGCGTTGTCATCGAAGTTTAAACGTAAAAACAGCAAGGCATGACCATGCCAGGCAAATTGGTGGAAAATAGGTAAAAATTTATTAAACCAGTGTAAATTCTCATCAACAATTTGTGTGACGAAGTCGACACAAACCATTCAATCAGTAAAAAAACAAAGCATTCTACTGATATTACACAGCATGCTCTCGTTTGCACACGACTAAAGAGACATAACTCGCTTGGCCGTACAGCTCACGCGCTAATTGTGCTTTATAAAATGTTCAAAAAATGGTCATGCGTTACACAAACAAAATTTACATGACTGAAATCAGCTATAATTTATTTTTCATTCTGATCCCGTGTATACAGCATCGATTAAAGAACATATAAGCAATATAACAATTATATACTGTTTGTGGAGGAGAACTATGCAATTGTGTATTAGGTGAGGCTCACCTAGAAACAAATTCGTTCATTTATGACCAGAAGGATAAACAAATGTCAGCATGAACGGAAAGTAAAATATCGTTTAAATTTATCCTTCGGGTCATAATTGAACTAATTTGTTACTAGACGTGCAACACCTTATACGTAATTGCATATTCAAAATATTTTTTTAATGTTCAAGATCGAAAATTTTGGTTGGTATCATTCCACAATTTTGCCTGTCTTACGAAAAATAGTTCTCGAAAGCATTAAAATACAACTGCCAACCTTTTGTATAATTGAAAACTGGTCAATTGACTGTAAAGTATACATGAGAGGGCTGTTTTTCTCTTACCAGCAATATACTTTACTTTCATTGCGGAAAGATGCAACAGTTAGTATGCTAGAAGCTTGTTTGGTAACTCCCCGCAGCAGTGTGTTATTTCGCATCAGTTTGGCTATCCAAGATTGTAACTGCTGATATCGTGGTAGTGGCATTTCGAAAAATCGGCTTTTTCTGTTGGAGAGCCTAGATACTATTTGGAGTCGAAAGCTAATATATATATATATATATATATATATATATATATATATATAATTGCGTATTAGGTGCTGCGCACCCCATAACAAATCATTTCAAGTAGGACCAAAAGGATAAACCAGTCAGCTTTAATAGAAGGTAGAATCATATAAGAAATATACTGCGTAATATTCGAGGGCAACGGACGCAATAAAGATATATATATACAGTGATACCTCGAGATACGAGAAGCCTAACATACGAGTTTTTTGAGACACGAGCCGGAGCTCGGGCCATATCTTCGTTCGAGATACGAGCCAAAATCCGAGACACAAGACGTGTTTCCGACCATCATCCGAGAGAATCTCTCGCTCACTCGCACGTGTTACCCGCATGAATAGAAGTGTATCTTGTGCGCTGTACTCTTTTTTGCTTGATTTTTGCCTGATTACTGAACTTTTTTGTGTGTTATCATGGGGTCGAAGAAAGCGAGTGCTAAGGACAATGGTGACAGGAAGAAGAGGATGACGTCGATAGAACTAAAGCAAGAAATAATAGAAAAACATGAGCGTGGCGTAATAGTGATTGAACTCGCAAAGATCTATGATAATTTGTACAATATTGAAGCAGGATGCCATCAAGAGTGCTACACCAGCAACAGAAGCCACGATTATTTCCCAATTAAGGACAAATATCCACGAGGAAATGGATGACGGAGACGGTAGTATGCGAGAGGGCACGGAGTATTTATGCCGACTAAGTGAATAGAGAAACATCAAATTTTGTTATGTATTTGTTAATTATACATGCTTGTTCGTTATTTAAAAACATATCTTTATTCATAATTTACAATGGGTTAGGGATTTTTCATAGGTCCTGAACGGATTAAATCAAATTCAGTTATTTTAAATGGGAGAAATTCGTTTGAGATACGAGCCGATTGACTTACGAGCTCGGTTCTGGAACGAGTTAAACTCGTAAAGTCCATCCCCTCCTCAACGTGGTACGACGGTGTCAACCATGTCTCGATGGCCGATCGTACTTGGGCTAACGGGGCTATGGCGGTGGTGTCACCAGGGCGTGGTGGATTTCCGACCGGCAATCGGATCTCCTATAAAATACCACATGAGCCCGACGACGGCACCATGACTCGGCGTGTGTTTCCCGCCACAAAAGGGTTCAACAGCCACAGGATTACATGGACTCCTGGACAGTACCCCGTACTTCCGAATGGCGAATGAGCTCTCAACAGCCACCGGCAACCATGCAACTTACTGCTGCCTAGCAGACTGCGCTTGGATGTGTAAAGGCTAGAGGTGCGTCCTCGATCAAAAAGCCGAGTGGTGAGGGGACACCACTCGTACCAAATTCCCAAGAAACTCCATGAAATGTCATGGATCCGGCTTATCCTCCAAAAGGAGTCAGCCGCAGTAAAGTAAAGTAAAATAAAGTAAGAATCATATACACACAAATTTCGTGCTTACTGGCGACTCATCAGGAGCCGATACTACGTCCTATACCAATTAGGTATTTTGTCAAGCAATGCAGGGTAATCTACTATATGAATTTGTATACAGAAATCATTGGAGTTAATTTCATATAATGTCTTTACTTATTATCAATGTAATAAACTTTTTAGCTTTGCTATGCACACAGATAATAAGAGACTACGTATGCTGACAGATAAAACATTTATTCTGTTTAATAAGTAGGCAATATCACCATAACAATTTTTCCCAAAATAACATAAGGTTTAGTCATAATGGTTCAAACAATTTTTTAAAGGAGTGCATCAAACTCATCAATAGCTATCCTTGTGCCATGGACAGGGAAAAACTCTCAGAACTGTCACTTTCTTGCACGATTTAGTGTTGTCGAGCTTGGTGATGCCACAAAATCATCACACCGCGCGAATACTGCAAGGAAGCTGTACTGCTGACGTTGCCTTGGCCAAAGTGGTTGGGTGGAGAGGTTTTGTTTGCCTTATTTCTGTAAGTTATCTTGAATAATGTATTCTCTCTCTCTCTCAAACCTCACTAATAAATTGTCTAAATTATTATTTTTTTACGTTCTTTACAAATGTTTTTTCGCTTCTTATGGTTATATGGCAGTGAAACATTAGCCACTTATGGCTTTTGTATGCATAGGCATAATGCCGATGTCTATGTGAGCGAAATATTCTTCCATCGCTTCAGCCATTCTGGTCCAAAAGGAATCGAGATCAACTTTTAGACTGCGCTTAAGTTGGCGTTGTACATTTCTATGAGCATCATTATAAGACGAGCCAGGTGGAACTTGGCGCCTTGAGTCGAGTATCTCCAAAGATTTTACAGAGAACTAATTATTAGTTCTACTGGAGCTTAAAATGCCGAATACAGCAATACCAACAATGTGCATAGTGGGACTTATCTTGGTCAAAATTAAATTCAAATTTTCGCCATCAAACCCGTTAGCTTTGACATCAGAATATCTTCAATTTTTTGTCAGACGGACGGTTGTTCTAGTTTTCTTACATCTATTTATGAGTTATTCTCATTTACTTTTTCGGAAAAATTTAATGCAGAACAAAAATGGATAAGTGCATAGTCCGATTTTACATATGCTACTTGAGTATGAACCATGTTCCGCGCACATTTCCAACAGTCACTCATCATTGTCGTTGCACATCGAGCTGAAAGCGTATATTCCATTAAATGAATTTGTGCGTTACTTAACTGTCCAACTTGAGCAATTCATGTCACCCATACTACATCTGAACTTCTTACTCAACTTATAAAGGAGCTGAGGTCCGAGTAAAAAGCGTTCTTGCTGCCATCCATGTTGCAATCGGTGGAAACATCCAGATAAAACGAAAAGGCAACGTTGAGTAAGGTTTCTGGCATTGATTTCAATAAATGTAATAAAGCGTGCTACTCAAAGACGGCTGTTTACAGGGAACCATTGAGCTAAACATGTTTCAGCTCGAAAGTTAAGGACAATACCGACACCCCATTTACTGTCCTGAGATAACTACGCTGAACCAGAGGTTCGAAGCTAACACATGGATAAGAATGGTGCACCTAGTTCTGTAACGTCCCGTAGGACCCTGTATTCTGGTCTCAGATAGGCAACACACTCCAATTTCTAAATTATCCATCGTACGTGCAGGAGCTTCTTGTTTTTCAGTTTATTTTAAATTAAATTGCGCCGAGGTTAAATCCTAAACAAGGTTCAAAGAATGGTAGTCGGCATGAACTATTTTCGATATTTGATAATCCGATATTGGACTCAGCGATATTATTAGCATACACCATATTAATGGCATCTGAAAGAGAGTTATTATTAGGGTGAGAAAAGGAAAAAGAAAAAGTCAGATTCGGAAATGAAAGTGTCTGCAGTAGCATGATTTCGCTTATCTACCCTGCATGACTCAGCAGATCAGGCGACTCTTTTAATACTGCACATCGACCAATGCAGTATGTAATCATTATAATGCGTGCCTTTCATATGGGCTATAAAAGAACACTATGCCGTCCACGCCTAGTGGAGATTTGTATTCGGAGTCTCTCTTGTCTTAGAAAATCTGCTAGCCAAGACTGATGAGTACTATCTGCCAAGATGCCAGGGGCCATTTGCCTTCAGCAGCCGAAACCTGCCCTACACATCAGGCACACTTGCCCATATTTCATCACAGCAAATTTATTGCTAACTGTTACTGCATAGTGGGACCAAACTCGAGACTTCACATGGAACGGGATGATAGCTGCATTCGATTCCTGGTCGCAGCAACTCTGGAAATCACAGACCAGTGCCTAACATGAGCACAAATGATTTGGATGAAAAATTGTAACTGGTATCTCACGACATGCTTAGATTATACCGACAAATTTTGTCAACTCCTAGTTAAAAACATATAAACCAATTAAGTTTTCCCTACCAATAATGGAAAATCAATGTTTACTTACTGTCCAATTGTAGCAATATATTTAATGTTTTGTATTATTACATACAGCTAATGTTGCAATGATTGAGCAGAAAATGATGATGATAATTACAAATAACATACGCCGGAACATAATTTATATTAAATGTCCAAACTATATTTCATGTTTCGCATACGTACAATCTAATTGTCGTTAAAAGTTTGATGTTGATATCGGGGAGAGAATCACGTGCCAATAACAGTCATTTCAATTAATGTGAATCATTGTAATTTCATCTAGTAGATTTAAAATAACAAATGTGTTTTAACAGAATACTACACAGAACGCGAAACAAAATAACGCGCAAAAGTTAACATACACATACACTAGTTACCGAGCGAAGTTTTCTTTATGTAGAATGTTTATTTGTCTATTTAATTGACATGAATAGATATTGCCTTGCCCGAATGATAACTTGGCCATATTAGTGTTGTGGAGAGGTTTAGTCTGTCTCATTTCTATGAGTCATCCTGATAAATTCACTCACGGTAACTAGGTCTCATCTCTCTCTCTCTCTCTCTCTCTCTCTCTCTCTCTCTCTCTCTCTCTCTCTCTCTCTCTCTCTCTCTCTCTCTCTCTCTCTCTCTCTCTCTCTCTCTCTCTCTCTCTCTCTCTCTCTCTCTCTCTCTCTCTCCTCTCATCTCTCTCTCTTTCTCTCTCTCTCTCTCTCTCTCTCTCTCTCTCTCTGTGTGTGTGTGTGTGTGGGTGCGAGTTGTATTAATAAACGCATTTTATCTGCCATATGCAATTTGTCTAAAATATTATTATTTTGTATGGCTGGGCATGATGATGATATGTCACGAATAAAAGCGTCCGCAATACTCACCACTTTCCCTTAGTAAAGCCGCTGACGACACAGAGACTGCCTAGGCTGAAGTGGAAATTTTGTGAGCAATGTGATCTAACATTGCGGAAAAGTTTACCATTCAGTTAACTGTGTTCTTAAGTCGCTTCTATATCATAATTGAACCGTCCATCCAAAATATCGCTCGCAAACTAAAATGTACTTTTATTCCGTTCATTATTAATCTGGCAGTGGCAAATCGACTGTTCAACCTACAAATCGCTTATTCTAAAATCCGCCTTGATTCGGATAATTCTTCCAGGGTTGTTTGATGACTTCATTAGGCCTCCTTAAAGTAGTATTGGTGACTTTGCTATTTTTTAATCTTATTGTAGATTAAATATCACAATCTTCAATATGTTTTACATTTTTGTTAGTTAAACGTTTCAAATAGTGAGGTTTCAGACAAAGGTACATATTATTATAATCAAGGTTGCGGTCTTGATATAAACACCTGACCCATTAATTACTTACATGTGTCAGTATAAACTAAGAATTGTATAGTGTAGAAAAGGCAATTCATCCAGTAGACCGGTTTCGTCCTTATTGGGAACTTATCATGTACTGGCCAGAATTTGCCGCGGACAGGACTCGAACCTGGACACGTCTGCTTCGGAATCTGATGCTCTAACCACTGAGCCATCCTGCCGCATACTACACTGCACACAATTTTCAGTTATATACTAACTAATGTAACTTGGTTATTCTATTTTTCCTTTAGGTGGAGCTCATATGGCATTCATTTAGACCCAAAGTTCCAACTAACCATCCCCAATCTGTCATTACTGAACAGAAACCACACTACATGGGGAAGTGGTATTGAAATAAACATTTATATAATTAAACGAACATTGGTTGCGCGGGTGGTGATAACAATTATTAAGACTCATAGGCAAATTTATATCGATTTGATTTCTGACCGCAAAATCTGGAAAACACAGGTCAGTGCCTAGCGTCAACAAAACTGATCTGGATAAAAATTTTATTTGATATCTTGTCACGTGAGGATTATACTGACAAAGTAGATTCGTTGTTGTCTATATAAACTAAACAGGGAATATGATGGCAAAGGTTTCTAAAATAGAATTTTTATTCATATTGGAACTGTTCCGTATTTGCCAGAAAATTTTAGATATGAACCTGGAATTATTTGGTACACAGCCAGGCAGCTAAACTACAAAGTGAGTACAGTATTTTGTACTTACATAATCGTTTTTTATTAGAGTTTAAATGCTGCTGGAGTGTGATTTTGACAATAAATCACAAATATTCATCCTTGCTGAGTCTTTATATGTACGAAATTATGCTACTTGAACCGACATTACATTAGGAAAGAATATCCAGATGGGTTTATAAATGTTAAGCCTAACATAGGGTATGATGCAAATACTATTCCTCTGCTGGACCTGATTCTTCATTTCTTTGGCGAAAAGCAGCAATAGCCAAAAAGGATAGGTTTCCAGGAGTAATACGTATTTAAAAGAAATTTTAATTCTCAATTTTGGTGAAATTGTGCATATCTTGAAATCCATGTACTGACTCGGCAACCATAGTGTTGGTACCACGTACTGACTGCAACTATAATTTAGTTACCCTTTACTGGCTCGGTACATATTATATATAATGAGTTGGCTTTGAAGTCGCATTGTCGAAGACATTATGAGATTAACTTCACTGATGTTTGTATACAAATACGTATAGTAGATTGCCCCGCATTGCTTGACAAAATACATAATGGGTATACAGCGTAGTATCGGTTCCTACTGATGAGTCGCCAGTAAGCACGAAATTCATGTGTATACGATTATACCTTCTATTCATGCTGACTGGTTTATCCTTTTGGTACTATTTGAACTGATTTGTTATCAGGTACGCAGCACCTAATACGCAATTATATATATATATATATAAACTCTCCACACCAATCAGTATCTACGAACTCCAACAGAAAA
>JAQBSW010003238.1:0-86709 GCA_029291075.1 Eudiplozoon nipponicum
ATATAGTGGTTAAAGGGCGTAATACCGGCTCCTACTGATGAGTCGCCAGTAAGCACGAAACGAATGTGCATGAGATTATACTTTCCGTTCATGCTGCCTTTGGTTTATCCTTCTGGTCACAACTGAACTAATTTGTTACTAGGTTCGCAAAACCTAATACATACTTGCATATATATTAGTTCTTCGCAACAAACAGTATTTAACTGTAATATATTGAATTGAATGATGTCATGCTTACCGCGAAATGTGATAACTGATATCGATGAAGGCCAGAGTGTATGGTTTAACTGGAGTAACAGGTGTTCGGAAATTGTTACTAATTCTCAATTTGGGTGAACTTTAGCATAAATTTATATCCATCAGGTTGGTATCATGTACCGACTCGGAAACCATAGTGTTAGTATCCGGTACTCATCGATTTCAAAAAAGGTATCAGTTACTAACACAATAGCCATAGTGTTAGTATCCTTTACAGACTCGGTATATATATTATATAGTGTGAGTTAGCATTGAAGTCGTATTGTCGTTGACTTCAGATTATGTTAGCTTCACTATTACAGGTTTACATTCGTCTAGGAGATTGTACCGTCCTATTATTCCACATTCTTCTACCAAATATATAGTGGTTAAAGGGCGTAATACCGGCTCCTACTGATGAGTCGCCAGTAAGCACGAAACGAATGTGCATGAGATTATACTTTCCGTTCATGCTGCCTTTGGTTTATCCTTCTGGTCACAACTGAACTAATTTGTTACTAGGTTCGCAAAACCTAATACATACTTGCATATATATTAGTTCTTCGCAACAAACAGTATTTAACTGTAATATATTGAATTGAATGATGTCATGCTTACCGCGAAATGTGATAACTGATATCGATGAAGGCCAGAGTGTATGGTTTAACTGGAGTAACAGGTGTTCGGAAATTGTTGTAATTCTCAATTTGGGTGAACTTTAGCATAAATTTATATCCATCAGGTTGGTATCATGTACCGACTCGGAAACCATAGTGTTAGTATCCGGTACTCATCGATTTCAAAAAAGGTATCAGTTACTAACACAATAGCCATAGTGTTAGTATCCTTTACAGACTCGGTATATATATTATATAGTGTGAGTTAGCATTGAAGTCGCATTGTCGTTGACTTTAGATTATGTTAGCTTCACTATTACAGGTTTACACATTCGTCTAGGAGATTGTACCGTCCTATTATTCCACATTCTTCTACCAAATATATAGTGGTTAAAGGGCGTAATACCGGCTCCTACTGATGAGTCGCCAGTAAGCACGAAACGAATGTGCATGAGATTATACTTTCCGTTCATGCTGCCTTTGGTTTATCCTTCTGGTCACAAGTGAACTAATTTGTTACTAGGTTCGCAAAACCTAATACATACTTGCATATTCTCAATAAGCTAGATGAGATAAGAACCTGCTCAGTTTAAGCACATGCGTATATTAAAGTATTAACATTGGAGTAGTTTTACAATATCAAACTATATTCAATAATCAAAGTCCCACCTGAAGTATCTGATAAATTCTTTTTACTATTTGGTAGCGATGCACCACCAGTTTGTCTTCCAGAAGTTGGCAACATGGTCGCCCCCTGGACAAAGAGACCGGTAGAACTGCTTGGCTTTTTACGCGGCAGTCCAGCTATAACACCTCGTAGGCTAGAAAACGTACCTTTTTTGGCACCAGTCAAAATTTCTGTTAAGCTTGGTGAATGATGTTGCTCTACAAGATGTCGACCGGTCAATTCATTCACTGAGCTGAACTCACTTTCTGTTGTAAATGGATTTGACGCAATGCGAACTACTGGTGAAATTGTTACATTAGACGTGTTTCCGTTAATTTTACAGTTATTTTTTACTGCAACAGCATTTTCATTCAAGGTATCATGCACCTCTTCTCGATTAATTGTCCCACGAGATCTTCCTGTCTCGCAGTCCGCTACAGGCGACGAACTGCCACTTAGCTCCTCGATTGTGAGCTGTCGCACCAAGCTGCTACCTACGGTTTCGACGGTGTTCAGCCCGTCGACGGTAAGAGTGTGCGGCCGAAACCTGCTTTTAATAACTGCCGCGCTGATCTGACTGCTTGCTGGTGGATTGTTGACTCTGTCTAAAGTGCTATGATTTTGCTATTTTTGAGCAGGTAATGAATTAAAATTAATTTAGATACAAAATAGATATATAAATGGATTAGTTTAGTGCGGTAAAAGAACTAAATTTATTAACATTTTAGCTTCTATACAAATTAATTTTTCGCTACTTCGATCATTGGTATCTGTCCATATAACTCAATAAAGCTTTCTGTCCAGCAAGAACACCGAAATATTGAATCAAAATTGATTGGAAATGATTTTTGAATCACACATAAACTTAACTTTAATTAAATACATGGCCTGAACGACATAAAATAACACATTATTTTAAATCAAGTTTGCGAGCTTGACCATTCGTCGAAAACAAAGCAAAAATACCATCACCGAAACGTACTAGTAGGTTTGTTATTTTGTTCGTCGGCTGGTCTAATACAATGGGATTAGTGCTTACTTCAAGCTCGCAAACGTGATTTCAAGAATCGTTACCACCACCGGCCCAAACAATTATTGTTTAATTGCAATAACACATTTTATTACTAGTTGGAGTATTGCTAGTCAAGAATGAGCCACCTAGCGTTCATTCGAAGTACATAAATAAGCATTAAACATGATATTGAGGCAGAAAGAGAATTAGTTCCTAAATGCCACTGTGTTTATTACTGTATTTCAGTGGTCATGCCTATCTTAGTGCATATAATATTTATATTTCAAGTATGTAAACATTTATCACCAAGATTGCATTTAACGTTTTTGATCCATTTTATCAATGATTTACTGGAGAAATGAATTTTGTAATTTAATTTAGTTTAAATGGAAACGCGGTCAACAAAAATGTTCAAATACACGGAGCAAAATTAAACAGTTTCTCATGTGGTTAGGAGATTGTGATGATAATGGCGGTTCACGACAGCGTCCATGTTTAAGCAAATATGGATAACAGTAATTAATAAATAAATCAAGCATAGATTGCACGTGTGCCGATAAAATTATTTAAATTAGGTAGCATCGTTGATGCATAAATCCAATCCATTATATATATATATATATATATATATATATATATATATATATATATATACATTTACAGTATAAACAAAGCATTTTATAATGAAGAAAAAGGAAATCCTTGTCCTTATTTAGAATTCTTCAAGTACTGTTCAAAGCTTTCCGTGGACTGGCACGACCAGGGTACATCTGCTACATAATGAAGTGGTACTGAAGTGAACAAAAGCATAATTAAGCGAGAAAGGATTGCGCGGGCAATGATAAAAATTAATAAAATTAAGGCTACAAGGGTGATATGAACACCTATTCCATTATATAAAAACAATTATTGATATAAACTAAGGTTCGAGTCCTTTCCGCGAAAAACATCTGAACTGTAATAAAAGTGTTGCTAATAAGGGCAAAACTAGTCTACTGCTAATTGATATAATTTTTCGTTAAAACTGACAACATATATAGATATATATATATATATATATATATAATAAAAATCCTGCCTTTAGTCTTAGAATCAATACTGCTTACCTAATTGTCATGATGGTTGTTGTATAATAAATGATCGATGGTGGCTAGTTAGAACTTCATGTCTTAAAATATTTCAAAAAGTATCTACATAAAGTTAAGACCTACCAAAAACATAAAATGGTGTATGATTTGAAATTGCGTGTAGTATGCGATAAGATTGGCGCCATGTATGGAGTCACTGTCTCCGAAGGAAATGTGCTCCGGTTCGTGTTCCACTCGCGGTATACTCAACAGTATTTGAAGAATTCACAGTAAGGACAAAACCGGTCTACTGGATGAATTGCTTTTTCCTCTTGATGCAATGCTTAATTTATACCGACAAATATATATGTACCTATATTGGAAGATTTATATATATATATATATATATATATATATATATATATATGTGTTGTGTGTGTGTATCAGTATGTATATAAAATGTTTCTGACATAGAATTTCACTTAGAATGAAAAGAACCTGTGTACCTTAAATG
This sequence comes from Eudiplozoon nipponicum, assembly GCA_029291075.1. Taxonomy (NCBI): domain Eukaryota; kingdom Metazoa; phylum Platyhelminthes; class Monogenea; order Mazocraeidea; family Diplozoidae; genus Eudiplozoon; species Eudiplozoon nipponicum. The sequence goes on from JAQBSW010003238.1 coordinate 4,115, forward strand.
TTAAGTTTAATCAGATAGGACGTTTGTCAAAAAATATTTTGTAGATTGCAGAATTCTTTGGCTCATATTAATCGAACTTGCATATGCAGGGTTTAAAACGTAGCTCCAGTGCTTACTGATGTGAAGCCAGTAAGAGCGAAGTTTAGACCTAAATGCGATTATATGTTTTGTTCATGCAGTTTTATAACACCTTCTCCACATTTTTGACGATATTAATTGTTGCTAGGTGCGCCGTATGTATACCCTGCATGCACAAAAATAGAATGAATGTTAATAAATAGTGATATATTATTTGCTGCGGAAAAATAATAGAAATCTACTTTAGTATTACGCATGGCGCACATAGTAACAAATGTCTATATAAAGAACGAGACGAATATACCAAATGTCGATATGAAAAAGACCAATATTAAGTACACATAAATCTCGTGTTTAGTGACAACTCATAAATCGTAGCCGGTATCATGCCCCATATCCACTATATAGATGGTTAAGAAATTTAGCATAGATTGATAGGATATATTCTACATAGGTTTTTCATTGAGTTAGTATAGCCGAAGATTTCATATGACGTTAACTCCATTACTGATTGAATAGATAATTGTATAAAATATTTTGCCGTTCAACTGTCCCATATTTTTTGACCAAATATATAGTTGGCATAGGGCGTGGTACCGGCTCCTAATAATGATGTGTACATGATATTATGCCCTGTGTTCATGCTGACCTTGTTATATCCTTCTAGTCATAATTGAATTATTTTGTTTCTTGGTACGCAATGCTTAATACACAATTGAAATTTAGAAGTTTATATTCGTACACATAAATGTGCCAATGACATTAAAGCTATTTATAATTCTTTCACTGATATATTGATTTAGACAAGAAAAGTAATAACCCACACATAAAAAAACCATCAAAACATGGTAGACAAGCCAAAAATGCACAAAAGTAAAGAAAAGCGAATCGGTTGTTTATTAAAAAGGATAAAAAATATAGATCTTGTCGTTTTCGTTGAGCCTTTACTTTACGAAATGGCTAAGGTCTACAGAAGGAAGCTGAAATCAGCTCATGAATCACATACATAAAAATAATTTATGGTGGTAACTTAAAGCATTTGCAACTAAATTTAATCTTGAAAATATAGTAATGTAATTCCCCTTGACTTAAATTTAAATTTAGTCAAATATAACATGTAAATACTGTTTGTTGCGGAGAACTAATATATATGCATGTACTAGGTGTTGCGAACCTAGTAACAAATTAGTTCAGTTGTGACCAGAAGGATAAACCAAAGACAACATGAACGGAAGGTATAATCTCATGCACATTCGTTTCGTGCTTACTGGCGACTCATCAGTAGGAGTCGGTATTACGTCTTTAACCACTATATATTTGGTTGAAGAATGTGGGATAATAGGACGGTCTAAGAGATTGTACCGTCCTATTATCCGACATTCCTCACCCAAATATATAGTGGTTAAAGGGGCATAATACCGGCTCCTACTGATGAGTCGCCAGTAAGCACGAAACGAATATGCATGAGATTTTACTTTCCGTTCATGCTGTCTTTGGTTTATCCTTATGGTCACAACTGAACTAATTTGTCAAATATCCCTGAATTCAATTGTTCTATTTAACTATAAATTCAAAAAAATGAACGATTAAGAATAATGAGATTCCTCCTACTTATGCAGAGAAGCCTAAAAGCAAACATATTTCATGAGAAATAAAAAAACACGTGCCTATATGTGTGATTAAATATTTAGCCAACCTACCTGTTTTCCGCTTCCAAAATCATCTTCTGCCCATTGTGAATTTTTGTGTAATAGACAGTGCCATGTGCGAACTTGTTCAATACTGGACATGAATCGGTCTCTTTGAGTCGACAAAGAAGTGCTTTGACCAACATTTGCAGACTGGCTAATTGTAGGTTTACCAGTATCTCTTTTGTCTACGCTGATATTCGGAAGAACAGAAAGATCACCACCAGTCTGACCACTTCCAACAGACAGAGAACTTACTGCATTCCCACAGGCATTTATATCAGATCCAGTAAAATTTAAATCGGAATTCGTTATATTGGCACCTGTCGTTTCAGTTGAGATGGAAACTTTGTTTCCTGATGAGAAGCTTTAAATTGTATTACAATTGAAATAACGAATAAATGAGTTATTACAGTGAATATAAAGTACAAGGCTTGCAAACACATTAAGGGAATTCCTTTGTATGAGTAATTCATATGAAGTAATATATCTAAACATAAAAATAGATCAGTCTACCATACGGTAAACTGCCGTAGATTAAAAAAACCTTTCAATGAAATTCAAGGCTTTATATCTTGATCGATCCGGAACAAGCAAGAGAAACATGGAACCACATTGCAAACTATGGTGTAAATCGTGCTCCAATTTTAATACTGTGTTGATAATTGCATTTATGCTTCATTTACTTTGCGATATTGCATGCTAGCACGGAAATTAGTTGTAGTCGTAGGAAGTATTGAATGGAAAATTATTTGTTTTTTAGATATGTTTATCTATGTACTATTGGTCAGTTTTATGATAACGCTGCCGGTGTCATTAACAAGGTCCCACCAGTCGTTACCCAGGAAATCCGTATAAATTGTAACCAATGAAGTTGTGATATGACAAAAACGCCAATTAGATCAACTCAGCATCAATAACTCCTTTTTAATAGACTTACTGGTTATTTTTCTAGTTGAACCAAAATAATTAAAGATTTCAATCTATTAGGACAAACTCATCAGAACTAGCCTGAAACGTTAGTAGCGCTGAACTCATAAAATAAGATTCATGTCTATCGCCCAAACCAAAGCCAGCATCATTTATTGAAGGAATTTACAATTAAAGTTACGCACATTCACCCAAAGCAGTAAGTTTTTTTGTTTCTTTCTAGTTTTGCGTAAAGCATAGTTCGTATCAAAGGAAATTAAATATTTTGATTGTGAATTTGCTGTTTCTTAGGTGTGCCTCTAATCACTTCAACTGGACGACTACTATATTTTGTTTATATAGCCCGTCCATAAAAATATAGTATGGGTACCAATCTGTCTGCTAGGTCGTGGATTTTTTAAAATTATTGAGCAACTTAACAGTAGAAGCCAGATATGCAAATAAATTTGGAACAAGTGTCACGAGACAAATGGGCCAATCGCCTCAACGGTAGTCATTTTTCAAATATTTTACTAGTTTGAGTCTAAACGTCAGCCGTTGAGCCGATGCTAGAAACAACACATCATGTCTATCAGAGCATCAGCAATTTATCTCTTTTCATCGTACCGTTTATAGTATAGTGCGTATAAACACAATGATTATTTTTGTTTTGTACTAGTGTGTTGACAGATTTTCGGATCAAATTAACTGCACTACACTACTGTTGTTTATATTGATACTATTTAAAAAGACTGAAAAGAAATAATTGACTAATTCATGTCTTCTTTGTCACTGGGCGTTCGTCGGAATAAGTCAAAACCGGGTGGCCTTCAAACATTGACATACTGAATAGTAGTTGGTCCCTATGACAACAATCCTTCATAACATCGGACGTTGTTATCCTTTTAAGATCTATACTAGTGTGCGCCAAAATATAAGCACGCACACACAACTGTACGACTAACAGTGTACAACGTTCGATTAATTCATATTTACTATGCTACAATATATTAATAGAAATCAAATCAAGTTTATCTTTAAAAGACACTTTTAAGACAAATTAATTTATAGAATCCAGAACTGCCAATGATGCTCGAACACTTGTTGCACAAGCGAAAGGTTATAATTATTAAATTACATGAGTATAAAGCAAACGTCATTGAAGAGAGTAGATAAATTATCAGTGCAAGTCTGATTTTAAATACCAGAGTTGATTATAGGTGCATGATGCATATCATTCTATATTAGAATATTAAATGCTTGTTAATTTTCCAAATCAAATCAACATTAAGCATTCAAAAATTATGGTATTGTAAATAGAATTTCCATATAAACTAAAAACTAGTCAGCGAAATATCCTGTAAATAACGATTGTAACCATTAAGTTAGCATAAAAGGCAATCAAATAGCAAATATTTTCAGTATTTTATCTTTGATATTATTAGTTTAAGGTTTGTGCATATGGCCCAATTCCACAGCGGATTCTTGTCGGTAAACAAATTGGTTTCATCTATTTTTATCAAAAATATTTTCATGGACCTTGAGGATACTAGAATAATACATCCGCCTGGCTCACAAAGACAGCATAATTTTCAAACTGTTCCACTAATGGCTGTCATCAAAAACAGAGTATTTTAATTACCAATTCTCAGGGTAAGCAACTGGCAGCTCTAACTTCAAAGAGACGAAGCAGATGCGAAAAAGACACCAAAAGTTGCCTTGTCTCGTCTCCAAATTTTGTAGGATAACAGAGCTGTATGCTCGGCCTAACAATTTACAAAATAGTGCAGATATTCAGCTCTGAGTTACATATTAAATCATCATAATATTTTTGGATTTTTCAATAGTATATGTCCTTTGCATACTGTTACTTCAATTAACTCATGCATTAAGTAGACCAAAAGAGAGATTATCTCGCACGATGATAGTTGCGTTAGCAATTATTTAGTTCTGTTTCCTCTGTTGAATTACCTTGAATGCTGTGTATGTGTTCGATGTACGTTTAGGTAGAGCATTCTCTCCATTAAAAAAAATTCATGAATAATGACCTCAGTAACGAGCACGGCCTTCCGTGAGCACAAGCCGTTTATTGAGAATTATTGCATGCAAGATTTATATGCCTAGGCCAAATAATCTATCAAAATATTGAAATTATTGTCTCTTAATTCTATAATAAAGTCATTCGTGTTTGATCTGACTTCTTCATAGAAAGAGAGAGCAGTCATTCCAGCCGAATTGAGGGAAGAGTATCGGTAGTGGATCTAAATTAGCCCGCATGATAGATGTCAGTTTACAAGGACGAGTCGGCTATTAGACAAAGTAGCAAACTGTGGGAGTTCAAAAGACGTTTACCATTAAAAGATGTCTGGTTTATTTTATCAAAAATTCATCAACTTCTGAAGCCCTGTGTGTAAAAGACAGGTGTCTATTTTAATATAATTATTTTATTCATGTTAACTTATTTAAACTTCTTCTGTGGAATGTTAAAACCGACGAAACAAAATTATCTAAGAGCCTTAATATTCTGCATGGAGATAAGCGTGGGCAGTTTAGTGTTTCAGTAATACCAGGTGAAAACTCATTTCAAGATCATATTTGTATCATTTAAATAAATGTTTCCTCTATTTTTTAATCGCAGAGACCAAATAACCAAAAAATAATTAATAGCTAATTGTACAATTAAATGTACTGCAGAAATTCTAATGATTAATGACTTAGCATAAGATAAATACATACATAATAGTAAGAAAAGGTAGCTTAAAATGTTACAATGCGAAATACAAAAACAATGCGTTACGCAATTTAAAAAATAGCAGTAAAATTGCATTAAAATAGAAACTTCAGCTCATTTCAAGATCAAATTTTTACCATTTGAATAAATGTTTCTTTTATTCGTAAAAATCGATGATACAGAAAATAACTAGACAACTTAGTGAAAAGTTAATTGCTCAGTTAAATGAACTGCATAAATTCGAAATATTTATGACTGCGAACGAGATAAATAAATACATAATAGCACAAGAGGGTAGCTTAAAACGTTACAGCGAGTAGTGGAAAAACAATGCATTACGCAATTAAAATGATTGAGCTTCATTCAACAGGCTTTGGTAACTCTCTTAGTTATAACAAATTATTAAATATTGAATGAAATTATTACCTTAAACTTGCATATTTAACAGCTAAAATGCAGAACAATTAAAAATAGTCAGACAGAAATGAACTTCTCACGTACGCAAGTATAACATTGCAAACAACTGCATCTCTGTCGTGAGAAAATAAGCAACAGGAGGCTATAAATGCCAAAAAATCTTCAATCTTTCGTAAAGGCAAGACAAACGTAACAAGATGGCCTTTCGTGACAAAATTTTGTCTACTATTTCAGAAAATACATTTCACAATGTTATAATTAATGAGGCATTTGGGAAGTATAAAAATTGTAATCTTCCGCGCAAATAAACATGAGAGCCGCTGTAATATTGGTTGCATACTAAGTGTAAAATCTACTTTCGAATAAAAAACGATTATGATCGTTTAGAGAAATTTATCCAACGGGTAGGGCATCAAGGAACAAGCTAGTTGAAACGTTGCTTGAATTAGTAATGCCAGCCAGATATAATAGAATTGGGAACATTTTGAAAAGTGCTATATCCAGTTCAACAAATATGTGTTTTCATAAAGCATGCTCCTATGCAAAAGCTAAAATTGGCAATGTTACCTCCAATTAATTGAAGTTGAATTCACACGGTTATGCTTAGTGGAATCCAGACCTTCGTTATTGGTTCTACTTAGACGTTTATGTATTATACAGAAACTGAGATCCCCTACTTCACTGAATTTTAAGTTCAACCCAGCTGGCTAAAAACACAAGTGCTTCTGATATTCCGAAATTAAACCTATAAGAGAAGCAGGTGGAGTGCAGAGAACTTCGGTAAACCGAAAAATGAGAATAATAGGTAGTTTTCGGTGCATTAACAAGCAAAGAGCAAAAGTTAGCAATAGTCTGACACGTCTAGCCTTAGATTTTTCAGCCAGAGTTATTATGTAATAAAGTTCAATTATGCAAAATTCTGGAAAAAATATACGTATTGGAATGAAATGTATTTCTTACTAAGCTAATCGAACTACAAAAGAATCAATATCTTGTTTTATTGAAATATCTATGGCCAAAATTGTTAGGAAGTTAAGATCAAATGCAAGTGAAATAATATACGACGATTTACAAACTAGACAGTAGAATAGCACAATCGTTGAAAATTCGATTTGAAATCCTGTTACTAAAAATAGTCTTATAAATTTAAAATACTAGGTATAATAGGAATAGGTCCCAGATGAAGCGAAAGTCACAAAGTTGCAGCGACTTTCGCCTATTTAGTTCAACAGTCAAGAAATGGAGGTACGTTAAACATGAAGTCAAATTAATTCTCAAGTGAAATTTATTTAAAGAACCCAAAAAACGTTAAATGGCAAGAATCTTCTAACACTGATAATGAAATAGCATGCTTTAAGCTTTTGAACTTACTATTCTTCTTTAGGTGTCGAATGACGTCTGGCATCATTGGATCCTGTCATTCCTGACAAAGATCGGTTTGTATTTATAGATGCATTGAAACTATTGCTTTGCTGGTCCGAATTTAAATCTTGCACAGATACATGAGGACGTGAAAATGATGAACCGGATGTCTGTTTTTTAGAAGTACTCGTAGTACTACCGTTTGAGACACCAGCAGCTGTCGGCGATTCTGTCCAGGGTAGAAAGCAGGGATGTCGTATTGAAATTGTCGTCCTACACACTGGACACTGATCAACACGTTCTGCACAGTCTCTGCAACATATAGTATGACCACACGGGAAAAACACACTACCAATAGGCTGATCCATGCATACTCGACAAAGTGTTGCTTCTCTAAGACGTTCCTCAACCATCTCCTGCACCTCCTTGATGTTGCATAAAATCGCAAACAAGGAAAAACTATTACATGACATTAGCGGTAATGCTGAATTGAATAAAGTGACGGCTGGCAGAATAAGTGCACAACATATAAGAAACAAAAACTTATGGTATTCAAAAATTCAAACAGCCAAAAAATCGGAAGCGTACGATTGTTGGTATAAAGATATAGGATATTTATTAACAACAATTACACAACTTGAAACAAATATGATTATTAAGGTAAGAACAATTCGACAAGCGCTCTATCCTCGAGCTTGACATTTAGTGATGCTTAATTAAAACCAAAATAGAAAATAAAAAGTGAATTTAAATTGCATTAGTATAACTATTATATCATTATTAACTTATTATTATAACTCCATAATAATATACCTGGTTCTCGGGTTGCGTTCCGATTTGTTTACATCCGCTGTCTTCCTGATTTCCACATATATTTCAATATTCGGGTACGGATATCTTTTCAATGGAAAGCACATCAACTACGCAGTTGAAAATCAATATATCAAGTGGAAATTTCAGTTTAAACTGCCCCATTTATACTTAATATTAGATCTCTTAAGCATAACTTGTTCATTTTAAATAATAGGTAAGTGTAGGACAAATCTGTTTGTGTATATGTGTACACTCTTCGAAATGAGATTACAATGATATAATAACAATTACTGACGACTCACTAAATAAGCGTACGCCATGCTAGTAAGCACGAAACGAATGTGCATGAGATTATACTTTCCGTTCATGCTGCCTTTGGTTTATCCTTCTGGTCACAACTGAACTAATTTGTTACTAGGTTCGCAAAACCTAATACATACTTGCATATATATTAGTTCTTCGCAACAAACAGTATTTAACTGTAATATATTGAATTGAATGATGTCATGCTTACCGCGAAATGTGATAACTGATATCGATGAAGGCCAGAGTGTATGGTTTAACTGGAGTAACAGGTGCTCGGAAATTGTTGTAATTCTCAATTTGGGTGAACTTTAGCATAAATTTATATCCATCAGGTTGGTATCAGGTACCGACTCGGAAACCATAGTGTTAGTATCCGGTACTCATTGATTTCAAAAAGGTATCAGTTACTAACACAATAGCCATAGTGTTAGTATCCTTTACAGACTCGGTATATATATTATATAGTGTGAGTTAGCATTGAAGTCGTATTGTCGTTGACTTTAGATTATGTTAGCTTCACTATTACAGGTTTACACATTCGTCTAGGAGATTGTACCGTCCTATTATTCCACATTCTTCTACCAAATATATAGTGGTTAAAGGGCGTAATACCGGCTCCTACTGATGAGTCGCCAGTAAGCACGAAACGAATGTGCATGAGATTATACTTTCCGTTCATGCTGCCTTTGGTTTATCCTTGTGGTCACAACTGAACTAATGTGTTACTAGGTTCGCAAAACCTAATACATACTTGTATGTGTTCTCGTTTGTTTTTGATTGAGGAGTAATCAATTACTGCACGTGTACACTCATCCAAGTGAAATTACAGCTATTTCGCAACATCTGACTATTCACTGGATAAGCGTATGCCACGTCTGTGTGTTTGTGTGTATGTGCGTGAGTGCTTAAGAAATAATCTGTTATATGTAATTAACGGCACTTATAACAGTCATTCAAGTGAAACTAAAATGATTCTTGAATGAAGATTGTTCTTGCGAACCTGGATTAATTGAAATAGCCTGATCTGCGTTTTGACTAAGGCAGATCAGGTAATTTTAAACTAAAATGATAACTGTCATTTCCAAAATGCACACGTCAGACCTATTTTTACACGTACTTTCCTAAATGAAGTAATTACGAGTGGCATTCCGGTGATGAGGGGGCAAGATACTATGAATACAGTAAATAATTAAGAGTTAGCAAAATAAAATTAGAAACGGATAAAGTGTTTTAATAGGGTAGAAAGTTAAAACAAAAAGGGTCGTAAAAGAAATTGAAAATTGCCTGATAATGAAAGATAATAGTAATAGTGCAAAGAAAATTTGCCTTTTATATTATTGTACCCTCCCATCATACAAACACAAATGTTTGTTAAAAGACGCTACACTAACAACAGAACGTAAGATAATTAGAATAAATAAGATAATAAGTAATCAAGGATGAAATCATAAGATAATCAGAAATAAATTAGAAGATATCGAATTACTCACCCTCCACCTCTGTAAGTTAATAGCAGTCCAGTGTTCTTATTCTTTTACTTCAGCGATTTTCTGACTCTGATTCGTGCAATCTTCGTTTCCTACCATTATTTAATGCTGTATTCCAAATTGTACCTAGTGATTTTGCTACGACTGTTTCATTCATGATGTCATTTCTCGATTTAATTTCGATGGATTCTCCAATCAATCTTGTCGATCTGCTACGGCCACAAATTGATATACGTCTACACCCATCCTGATTAACAGTTTGTCCTGTCTCTACTGCATGGCCATATTTGCATGCGGTTTTTTGTTCCCCTCTTCTTACCTTAATTGGGCGCATGGTTTCACCCACATACATCGGGTTACAGTGTTTACATGGAATTTCCTATACCCCTGATGTGTTTAACGGTTCTATTTTCTCATTTTTGGTTGGGCAGTTTAATACCTAGGGTAAGGGTCTGCTTTAAAAAAGTACGTTTATTGTATTTCGATGCAACCATTTTGATTTTATTACTTAGTTTAGAGTCAGGTATTACCATTAACTTCCGATCATCTTTTGTTTTATTGGAATTCACGTACTTCCAGTCATGATTAAATTTACTTATGACGCTCATTATAGTTGCTTCAATTAACTTTAGAGGAAACCCATTAGCACTGAATATTCATAGTTTCTCGCCCCCTCCTCATTGGAATGCCACTCGTAATTACTTCATTTAGGAAAGTACGTGTAAAAATAGGTCTAACGTGTGCATTTAGGAAATGACAGTTATCAATTCATATTTAACCAGTCGTCGAACAACATAACAAAACTCCCGCCAGCTGCAACGCACTGACGCGTTTCGACCTTCCTTGATCATCATCAGAGTACGACGGCAAACTGAATATCGAGGATCAAACCGCATTGGAATATATATGAAAATCAAATTTAGATATGCGGCTCTCACCTCTAGCAGTCTCGCATACATTGAACTTGACTGGAAATGTCGGCCGCTCAATTTCTATGCAGTAACGAACATTAACTGTTTGTAGCTTTCGCCACATATACATATATAGGCAATACAATTTAACAATAATTGTTTGCACGGGTGGTGGTAACAATTCTTTAAATCAAGTTTGCGAGCTTGAAGTAAACACCAATCCCATTGTATTTAACCAGTCGTCGAACAACATAACAAAACTACCGCCAGCCGCAACGCACTGACGCGTTTCGTCCTTCCTTGATCATCATCAGTGTACGACGGCAAACTGACTATCGAGGATCAAACCGCATTGAAAATATATATAAATTGGATCTTCATATGTATTCAATGCTGTTTGATCCTCGATAGTCAGTTTTCCTTCGTACTCTGATGATGATCAAGGAAGGTAGAAACGCGTCAGTGCGTTGCGGCTGGCGGTAGCTTTGTTATGTTGTTCGACGACTGGTTAAATACAATGGGATTGGTGTTTACTCAAGCTCGCAAACTTGATTTAAAGAATTTTTACCACCACCCGCGCAAACAATTATTGTTAAATTGTATTGCCTATATATGTATATGTGGCGAAAGCTACAAACAGTTAATGTTCGTGACTGCATAGAAATTGTGCAGCCGACATTTCCAGTCAAGTTCAATGTATGCGAGACTGCTAGAGGTGAGAGCCGCATATCTAAATTGATTTCCATATATATTCAATGCGGTTTGATCCTCGATAGTCAGTTTGCCGTCGTACTCTGATGATGATCAAGGAAGATCGAAACGCGTCAGTGCGTTGCGGCTGGCGGTAGTTTTGTTATGTTGTTCGACGACTGGTTAAATACAATGGGATTGGTGTTTACTTCAAGCTCGCAAACTTGATTTAAAGAATTATTATAATGGTAATGGTTTAAATATATATCAAGCACGCAACCTTGATTTAAATACTCGTTAACGCCACTCGGGCAAACAATGAATGTTAATTTATATAAATATGCAATTCAATACAACTTCCCCAGGTAGTGCGATAACTGTTCTATAATAGCAGATCGGGGTGGCTTGTTGGAAATTTAAGTCTAAATAAATGCTATATAAGCTCCATCTGAAGGAAAGCCTAACCATAAAACATGAGTTAATATATAACGTAAAAGTGTGTTTAGCATGCGGAAGAGTGGCTCAATGATTAGAGTCATATACTTCGAAGCAGATATGCCTGGGTTTGAGCCATGTCCGCGAAAAATTCGGAAAATTACGTGAAGAGTTCCCAATAAAGAGAAAACTGATCTACTGGATGGATTGCCTACGCTTTCTTATAGAATGCATAGTTAATATGGGCAAATCCTTATATAATTGGGTTGGTTTTTATATCAAGCTCGCATCCCTGATTTAATAAGATATTATCAACAATCGCGCAATCAAAGTTACTTTAATTTTTTTTAAATAATGACAGAACAAACTTTTTTTAAATATTAATCTTAACTTTTAGATTTACTTTTAATCAAGGTTGTGATCATGGTATAAACACCGGACCCATTATGTGCATACAATCATCCAGTAGACCGCTTTCGTCCTTATTGAGAACTTATCAAGTACTGTCTACATTTTGCAGCGGGCAGGGATCGAAACTGAGTATGTCTGTTTCGGAAACTGATGCTCTAACCACTGAGCCACCCTGCCACACACTACACATAATTTTCAATTATATACTAACTAATATTTCTTGTATAACCTTTCCTTAAGGTAAAGCCTATATAGCAACCCTTTAGTCCTAAAGTTCCAACTAACCATCCCAAATCTGTCATTATAGAACAGATACCACGTTACATGGAGAAGTGGTATTGAAATGAACGTTTATATAATTAAACGAACATTGGTTGCGTGGGAGGTGATAACAAATATATCAAGATTGCAACCTTGATTATAGTAGATGACAATTACTTTTAACCAAGGTTGCGATCTTGATATAAACACCTTACCAATTATGTACATGCATTTGTGATTAAAAGTAATTGTTATCACCACCCGCCCAACCAATGTTTGTTTAATTATATAAATGTTCATTTCAATACCACTTCCTCATGCAACATGGTCTGTTCTATAACGACAGATTGAGGATAGTTAATTGAAACTTTAGAGCTATATGGATGCTATAAAGGCTCAATTAAAGGAAAGGAAACATTAGTTAGTATATAAATGAAAATTGTATGAAGTGTGCAGAAGGGTGGCTCAGTGGTTAGAGCACCAGATTCCGAAGCAAACGTGCTCAGGTTTAAGCCCTGTTTGTGGAAATTCTGGACAGTACGTGATGAGTTACCAATTAGGAAGAAACCGGTCTACAGGATGAATCGCCTTTTCCACACTATACATTACTTAGTTTATGCAGACAAATGCATGTACATAATGAGTCAGGCGTTTATATTAAGATCGAAAATTTAATTAAAAGCAATTTTATCACCGCCCGCGAAATCAATGTTCTTTTAATTAACTTTTAGACAATTAGTTCACGTGATGCGCTGCTGAAGAATGCAAGTAAACTTGGAATAAATATTTTCGACAATTATTGAATGAAAATCTAATGTCATCATAGGTATGCGCCAGTTTTTCTGAAGTTTGTACTAAAGAGTGAATTTTATAAAGAAGAAATGGAACACGCTAATAACTCAGTAAAGGAGATGTGAAATTAGAGATACCCAATTTTAGATAATGTTTGCGGTCTATAAATAAACATCAATCTTGTTTAGAAACGGATCGCTTAAAAAGTAAAACGCGCACAGATACGCGTTCTTGTGTTTCGACGGTTTCTCGCCATTATTAGAACAGGGCAGCAAATTATGAAACGGGAATAATACAGCAAAATCATGCATGTTTCCAAAATCAACGATTTGGCTTTCACTTCTTTTATTCGCATAAAAAGTTTTTCAATGATTTATGTAGGGTTGAAAATGTGATTGGTATTGATTTTGAGCTCTAACTCATGAAATAAATCGACGTAAAGCTCAGCCTTGCAATCAATGATTACTTATTTGAAAAAAACAATGAGTATGGCTAAAGCTGATAAAAAGCTATGACTGCGAATTCAATTAAACTATGCAGGACGTTCTAGTCCTATTCCATGCATATGAGAAGTGTAAATTTGCTACACAAAGCTTTCACAAGTTGCTGTTTTATTCAATTTAGATTTCACTTTTGTGCATTGATGAGGACTAAGGAAGGAAGAAACGGGACTGTATTCGCGCAACACGGTGGTTTGATGAATGGCCGGCTGAAATTGGGGCCTTTTTTTACTTCATGTGTAGGTTTGATGCAAGTAATAGGCATAATATCAGGCATGCCGATTTATAGAAATACTACATAAACTATATTTTTATGTTTAAACCAACATTTAACTTGCTAGATATTGACTCATGTTGGTGTATGTGTGTATACATTTCAGTGTCTACATCACTGGTATAAATTTAGAAATATCCAGACTAGTTTCCATTCTTAGAGATAATGATATAGGCTTCCTGCAATATGACTTTATTATATTATCCTATAGGAGGTATGTGGGTGTAAATCGTTTCATTTTCTAGTAAAAACAACTTGATTTCCAAGGTAGTTATGAACGTTAACTTGAACTGAACCTTAAATAAATTGTATGCAATAAAATATGGAACAGTATCGCCAAGAACATCATTTGAGAAACTAAAAAATTGTGAAGATTGTAATAAGCGCGTAAAGAAAAATAAGGAAAAGAATTTCATCAAACAGGTATAAAATGTAGTTAACAAACCTCAAGACTCGCTAACGAATCTCCATGACTAGAGAAAGAACAAGTTCGATGCATCGCAGTAGAGTTCTGACTAATTGAAGACTTCCTACTTTGCTGTTGCATTGACTGTTGATAGTGCGGATACGAGCGATGTTCATGGTACTTTAAATGTCCATGATTGCTTGGATGTTGTTGAGCATGGCTATGATAATGATGATTATGATGATGATGATAACCATTGCTACCATTATAAGTATTAGTTGTAGTAGTAAGGTGGCATTTGTCCAGCGAAACCTGAGACAGGCAGTCGTCATAGTAACTGTCAGTATTGACATTGGCATCCAAGGATTTTGCCCGAGGGCACTCTTCTTTAGCGTCAACACATCCGGTGCTCGCCGCTCTCTTTTCATTGAATGAATAATGCGAATCTCCACCCTCCTCTGCGTCATTACCATTACCATTTCTCGCACGAGGAGTGTTGCCTGCAATTTTGCAGTGACTAACGTGTGACCCGTCATGGCGAACTGGTGTTAACGGACTCCATTGACGAGCGTGCACCTTTATAAATAAACACAAAAGGATAACAAACGGAACAGTTTAGCCAGCAAATTTTAGAAAAAAGCATTACTCAATTATGAAAGCATAAAAATTAAATATTCTAATAAGACAAGCAGTAACGCACCAATATACAAAAGATTGTGAACCGACATATATTTTAATTGGAGTGACATATGTTCAGAAATAGTTGTAATTCTCAATTTCTGTGAACTATAGCATAAATTGATATCCATCGTATTAATACCATGTACCTTTTCGGTACTATAATGTTGGTATCGGTTACTGACACAATAGCCATAGTGTTAGTATCCATTGTCGAAGACTTTATATGGTGTTAGCTTCACCACTGTAGATTTACACATTCGTCTAGGAGATTGTACCATCCT
This sequence comes from Eudiplozoon nipponicum, assembly GCA_029291075.1. Classification (NCBI taxonomy): domain Eukaryota; kingdom Metazoa; phylum Platyhelminthes; class Monogenea; order Mazocraeidea; family Diplozoidae; genus Eudiplozoon; species Eudiplozoon nipponicum. Next base: position 19,548 of record JAQBSW010003238.1, read on the forward strand.
ATTATCCCACATTCTTTACCCATATATATAGTGGTTAAAAGGCGTAATACCGGCTCCTACTGATGAGTCGCCAGTAAGCACGAAACGAATGTGCATGAGATTATACTTTCCGTTCATGCTGCCTTTGGTTTATCCTTCTGGTCACAACTGAACTAATTTGTTATTAGGTTCGCAACACCTAATACATACTTATATATTTTAACCGTTTTGTACCATTTAGCTAACATAATAGGCATGGATTTCTTACAACTTTTAATTTTAAATTATTCAAGGTATAAATCTCATTATCAAACAAACGTTCTCAAATTCAATATAACACCCAGACAGAACATTTTTATAAAACTGTGTTAGACTATTTTGGAAACTCGACTTTGACAATTTTATATAACTTTACCAACTAAAGTTTGCATATTACAGTTAAATACTGTTTGTTGCGAAGAACTAATATATATGCAAGTATGTATTGGAGTTTGCAGACTTCTAGTAACAAATTAGTTCAGTTGTGACCAGAAGGATAAACCAAAGGCAGCATGAACGGAAAGTATAATCTCTAATGCACATTCGTTTCGTGCCTTTACGAAACTCATCAGTAGGAGCCGGTATTATACTAACCACTATAAATTTGGTAGAAGAATGTGGAATAATAGGACGGTACCAATCTCTAAGACGAATGTGTAAACCTGTAATAGTGAAGCTAACATAATCTGAAGTCAACGACAATGCGACTTTGAAAATACTAACTCACACTATAATATATATAACGAGTCTGTAAAGGATACTAACACTATGGCCATTGTATTTAGTAACTGATACCCTTTTTTGAAATCGATGAGTACGGATACTAACACTACTAACCACTATAAATTTGGTAGAAGAATGTGGAATAATAGGACGGTACCAATCTCTAAGACGAATGTGTAAACCTGTAATAGTGAAGCTAACATAATCTGAAGTCAACGACAATGCGACTTTGAAAATACTAACTCACACTATAATATATATAACGAGTCTGTAAAGGATACTAACACTATGGCCATTGTATTTAGTAACTGATACCCTTTTTTGAAATCGATGAGTACGGATACTAACACTATGGTTTCCGAGTCAATTTATGATACCAACCTGATGGATATAAATTTATGCTAAAGTCGCAAATTGAGAATTACAACAATTCAATTTTAACTGGGTAACAGGTGTTCGGAAATTGTTTGTAATTCTCAATTTGGGTGAACTTTAGCATAAATTTATATCTGCATCAGGTTGGTATCATGTACCACCGTCAAATACGTGTTGAGTATCCGGTACTCATCATTTCAAAAAGTATCAGTTGCGAACACAGCCCATAGTGTTAGTATCCTTTACGGGCTTTTTCAGTTATATATAGTGTGGTTAATCGTATTGTCGTTGACTTCAGATTATGTTAGCTTCCTTTATTACAGGTTGCATTCGTCTAGGAGATTGTACCGTCTGTTATTTCCACATTCTTCTAAATATGAGTAGTTAAAGGGCATAGCTCAGCTCCTACTGATGAGTCGCCAGTAAGCATGAAACGAATGTGCATGAGATTATACTTTCCGTTCATGCTGCCTTTGGTTTATCCTTCGTTGCAACTGAACTAATTTGTTACTAGGTTCGCAAAACCTAATACATACTTACATATATTAGTTCTTCGCAACAAACAGTATTTAACTGTAATATATTGAATTGAATGATGTCATGCTTACCGCGAAATGTGATAACTGATATCGATGAAGGCCAAGTGTATGTTTAACTGGAGTAACAGGTGTTCGAAATTGTTGTAATTCTCAGCGGGTGAACTTTAGCATAAATTTATATCCATCAGGTTGGTATCATGTACCGACTCGGAAACCATAGTGTCGTATCCGGTACTCATCGATTTCAAAAAAGGTATCAGTTACTAACACAATGGCCATAGTGTTAGTATCGCTACAGACTCGTTATATATTATATAGTGTGAGTTATTGAAGTCGTATTGTCGTTGACTTCAGATTATGTTACTTCACTATTACAGGTTTACATTCGTCTGATTATGCCGTCTATTGTTGTCCACATTCTTCTACCAAATATATAGTGGTTAAAGGGCGTAATACCCGGCTCCTACTGATGAGTCGCCAGTAAGCACGAAACGAATGTGCATGAGATTATACTTTTCCGTTCATGCTGCCTTTGGTTTAATAACTACAATTCGCTGAACTAATTTGTTGTCTAGGTTCATAAAACCTAATACATACTTGCATATATATTTAGTTCTTCGCAACAAACAGTATTTAACTGTAATATATTGAATTGAATGATGTCATGCTTACCGCGAAATGTGATAACTGATATCGTGAGAGCCAGAGTGTATGGTTTAACTGGAGTAACAGGTGTTTGGAAATTGTTGTAATTCTCAATTTGGGTGAACTTTAGCATAAATTTATATCCATCAGGTTGGTATCATGTACCGACTCGGAAACCATAGTGTTAGTATCCGGTACTCATCGATTTCAAAAATTATCAGTTACTAACACAATGGCCATAGTGTAGTATCGCTACAGACTCGTTATATATATTATATAGTGTGAGTTATACTTGTAAGTCGTATTCGTTGACTTCAGATTATGTTAGCTTCACTATTGCAGTTCATTCTTTCTAGGAGATTGTACCGTCCTATTATTCCACATTCTTCCACCAATATATAGTGGTTAAAAGAAATGTAATACCGGCTCCTACTGATGAGTCGCCAGTAAGCACAACAGATGAGGTCACTACTTTCTCGTTCATACTGCCTTTGGTTTATCCTTCTGGTCAACAACTGAACTAAAGTTTGCATAGTCGGTAGTGCATTTGAATACAAGCTGCAAAAATTGATAAATTAACTTCGCAAAAACTAAAGAAAACGGCATAATGGCTGTAACAATTCTAGTGTGTGGCATTTAGTAGGTCAGTGAAATTGTGCCTATGGCACATATTGCATTTTCAGCGTTATATATGTGCACAAACACACACACACATATGTATATATATATATATATATATATATATATATATATATATATATATATATATGTGTGTGTGTGTGTGTGCGTGTGTGTGTGTTTGTGAATGCAACTCAGAACAAAACGTCAAAATCGGAAAGCAATTTGATTCTGCATAATAAGTTAATATACTCACTGTGATTCCTTTGAAATGGTAGAACAGTTGAGGGATAGGAAGGTTGCGAACATACAAGTGACATCCTTGATATGACATCACTCTTTATTAACGATCCTTTAAAATAAGTTGCAATATTTGTATGCGAGCTGATGAGGAATAAGCGTACAAACTTTCCTACTGATATAGGGGACCTAGAATAAATTATTCTCGATATTTCTGTAAAATAAACTGTCGCCACGGTTAGTTGCATTCCGCCACGTCTTGCGGATGTTTATACGCACGACCTGGAGGCAAGTGGAAGTAAATCCATTATAGATAACTGTGGGCTGTACAAGAGGTACGTAGATGACATGCTCGTATTCTTGCTTGACTCAACTAATTTGGAAAAGGACTTGGAACAAAGGAGAAGATGAAAAAACCAACATGAAATTCACAATTGAGGAAGAATCGAAAATAACATTATTCAACTTGGACATACAATTAATCCTGGAAATGCCGGGTACTTTGCTTGAGCTCTAAACAAGAAATCAACGTACACTTGCCAACATATTCATTTTAAAGTTTTGTACCAAAATCGTTCAGGCCGAACTTGGTAAACAATCAGGCCAATCATATAAAGAAGATTAGTTCCGAGCAATAAATGGAGGAATAGTTCTCCAAACTGAAAGATGTATTATAGAACGGATACATCGAGCGATTTATTGATGTTAACATGAAACACTGACAACTTCATAAAACATACAATAAGATCCGAAATAGGTATTTAAATTTGCCATATCGAATGGAATTTCCACCAACAATCATAACACGACTAAATCGACTAACGAAGACTAATTTTACCAATACAAAGTTATTTATAATTTTTGATGGACAGCGAGTCACAAAAGTAGACGCTAAAGTAAAGTTTCCGCTGTCGTCCCGATCGCTAAACGTCTACAAAAGCATATGAAGTTGTAACAACAATTGCATAGGCAGAAGAAAAAACAGTCGATGAGCTACATCAATCACTATTTGCCACAGAAGCTCACTTACAAAAGTATAGTACCGGCCGGAAAGTCAGCCATTACATGTCACATAATCAATAAAAACCACGAATCAGAAAAAATAAACTTCGAAATACTTTATTACACAATGTATGAAAGACCTATAACAATAAGAGGTACTTACTGTTAAACAACAATAGCCGGTTCTAACGTACAAAAATTTCACTAACACGATATAAAAATTAACTGGCCCAAGATTAATAGGAATAAAGAGATGACGGTAATGAACGAGTCATCAAAAATTTTGTTTTGGTTGAGTTATAAACTCTGACTAAGACATTTTACAGACATCATTATCAGCAGTAGCATCATCACCACAACAGGTATTTGCCCCCAAAAGAAAAGAAAATATTGAAATGTAAGTTTAAATTAATGGTGCAAGTACAAACTAACCAGCCCTCACAGTTATCGCAAAGAAAACAGTGTCAATAGTTAATAACAGACAGAAAACTTGCATAGAAATAAATAATAATACAACAGGGCCGCTACCCTTATTATCATTAGCAAAGACATCTTCACCAGAAGCGACATATAATGCAGTTATATCAAAGCTGTACACAACAAAGTTGGAGAATAATTTCAGTAGCGAGCAAGAAAAGCAAAAGACGTCCATAAATTTTAAAAAACGCAGAATTGTGTAGTAGAGCTGAACTAGAGCTAAGGTGTCAAATTAGCAGGAGTATTATGTAGTCAACAAAACAATTTAAGTGACTGCACCAAACATGAAATGTACCAGGTCAAAGAGAATACTTCAACATACTACAATAAAAATATTTCCACACGCCAACACATACACACACCTAAACACATAAAAATTACCTATTACGACGTTATGACACCTATATCCTAATATGTATAAATGAATTTGTATTTAAACACGTAAACCACTTGAACGAAACCATGATTGTCATTCTATTCAATGAAAGTCCCAATAGAAACATATTGTTTTTTAAACTGTGCAGATGAATAAATAATAACAATCATGTGATTTCACAGAGCAATTCCAAAAATAATAGCCATTAATGAATTAATTAGCTTCTCTATTTTTCCGAAATGTCAAACACACAAACACACACACACACACACATATATATATATATATATATATATATATATATATATATATATATATATCAAGGAAGTCGAATAACAAGATTATGATTATATATATGATGGCCGTATAGATTAAATATTTTACAAGGTAGCAATTGTGAATAATTAGGTAAACCGGGTTTGTCTTTAACTGGAACTCGTTAAGAACCCACCAGAACTTGCCATGAGCGAACTTGAACCGTGGCCCTTTCAACTTCTTAATTTTGCAAACATAATACTGCACCATCATTGAAACACACAACATACATTTTGTAGTTATAACAATTTGTGTTTTGGTTACCTTTTCCTTAATGTGGAACCTAACTAGCCACTCCCATTCTTCCATTTCCTAACAGACATTATGAAACCTAGGGAAGTTATATAGAATTGGAGATTGATTATAGGATTTTGATTAAATATATTTTTTTGGTCGCAGCAAATTCTGACGATTACTTGAAGTGTCCCCAAAAAGAGCGGGACCTATCCATTTGCCAAATTACCTTTGCTAATTGGTGCAAAGTTTGATTTATACTGTAAACGTATATTTAACCAAAATTCTGTCATTATTCTAAAATTAAATATTCTCTCCCTATATGCCATTATGTCTATTTTACAATGACAGATTGAGGTGGCTAGTTAGAACACCATGCCTTAAGAGATGTCAAACTGGTTCTGCCTGAAGAAAATGCTAATTAAAATGAATAAAACGTGCGTCTAGTGATCAGCAAAGGTAATGCATTGGTTTTAGTGAAGTCTCATATGCAAATGTACTCCAGTTCGAGTTCCGCCCTTGTCAAATTCTATATAGTACTTGAAGAGTTTCCAATAGGAAAGAAACCGTTCTATCGAATGAATTTACTTTGCTACCCGATAGAATGTGTGGTTTGTGCTGACAAAAAATATATATGGCAGACTATACGTTTAATGCGAAACGTTAATTACACCCAATTAAGCATCTTGTGTACATTTAGCGATATGATTGAGTACAGACAAAAAGATGGACAACTTGTGATCAAATTTATCTTTTCTTTGCGCTTTTGTTACTTGAAAAAATGCAATTCACAAAACTGGGACCAAGAAACCACAAAATGGCCTAATAGACTTTGAGAAATATTCGAAGTTGACGTGTTGATCGTCATTACGTTCGACAGATGACTAGTAAATACATACGCCTTCAGTGTATAATACAACGTGGGAGTTAATTGAGGTCCGGAGTTAAAATTGAAGCATATTAACACATGCATTTAATACTTCAATAAAAGAAATGACTTGGACCGTGGTAAATATTCTGTTCGCAGGTCCAGCTTTTTTTAGACCTTCTATGGGTAAATCGGTAGTAGATTAGCAAAACACAAAATGTAAAGATTAATAGCGAGCGGCAGGATAAATTGGTTAACTTGCAAGGGCTAGAATTTTAAAGAATACGTTTTTAATGTAGTAGAAAAACTAAAAAAATGAAAATGTCGGATTAGAATGAGAATTTAATATTCTTTTAAAACTCAGCATAATTTATTATAGCTCAACCCATCTAATGAAACGCTTACACAATGACTGATCATTTAATAAAAGGCAAATCTCTTAACATAAATCTTTTCGATTGTGCTTGTTCAAGCTATTATCTGACTTATGTTTGAATTAGTCACAAGAGTTTCAAAAAATGTGAAGACATTAGCATTTAAAAATTAATTGTTAGACGATAAGCAACTAACAGCTCAGTACCAAAGTGCTCAAAGATTAAGGTAATATCGTCACATCAAAGGGTGTTAACCAAAGAACAGGAAATAATGCCACTTCTGATTTGTTCAAATGACCGTGAACAGCGATGAATTGTAAACTAAATTTTAAACACCGTCGTGCAAATGATTGTTTCTAGATCTAATCCAAGCGATATGAAATACCAAATTCAGCGACATATAAATGCGAAATGCGTAATATTATTTAAAAAATACCCGGCTAGGTTTGTCAAATACGTTTAATTCCAAGCCGGTGTGTTCAAATTCTTGGTCTCTGGATGTTGGTTCAGTTTCCAGCGATGAGCCATGAAATATTGGTCGATGTGACTTTTTGGCTTCGTCAAATTCATTATCAATAGGCTTTTTCATAATTTGATCCACTTGCAATGACGGTGACGGAGACGATCTGTCAAACTCATGATCCTTCTTTGAATGAGACGGAAAACTGTGAAGCAAAGACGCATTTTGACGGCGTCCATACTGGTCGTCAGTCCGATGTTGCTGATGACACTGGTCATGATGACGGCGATGGTGGTTGCGATGGGAATAGCACAAATTATGCCGATGATGTTGATGTTCATGCATTTTCAAACAATCACCTTTTCGAAGAGATCCCCTCATCTCAACGTGCTCATCAGGATCGTTACTGGTGAACACAATAATTTAATTGATTATTAAGTGACAATATTTACATTAAGAATGATAAGTTGGATTTTTAGCAATACTGAACGAATACAGAAGACTTGAGGCAATATAAATTTAAATTAGATTATGTAACACAGATTAAATCATTTACAGAAGAAAATTGTTGGCATATTTGAATATTTGATTGAATTTCACTATCCTGCCATACCAAAAGCGTCAGCTAAAAAATAAATTACCAGTAAACTAATTTTGACAAGTCAAAGCATGTACCACGATAATCTGTTTACCTGCATGTAGTGCAATAGTACGGTAATATGAGCAGGTGACATAAATTATTTAGAAATTATGGTTTAGCTATCATTATGACAAATTTCGCCAATTCAATTAACGCATATGCTTAAGTTAAAGAATATAATTCATTTGTCCATTTGTTATTACATACTAGATAACATTCAACAAAACAAATGCGGGCGCTGTCCATAGACTGCAAACTAAAACATCTCATTAAAACCCTGATACTTTTAGGTATGAACACCAAGACCAACGATTGTATTCAGTTGAACTAATGCACCAGTTATCCGAGATTCGACTACTATATCATTACACCAATAAACAGATAAGTATAATAAGATTAGAGTGAAATTGAAACATCTGAAGATATAGGCATGTAAAATATCAGCTCACATTGATTTTATAAGCAATTAAATATTCCAACCGAGTATAATATATTGATTTTTTGTGTATGGAAAACAATCAAATACCAATATAATTCAATTATTACTCCATATAATGCTTAAAGCAGTAAATAAACAGGATACCATTTAAAATTGATAATATTACGAGCAATTTAGGCCTTTAGCACGGTGAAATTCAGAAAAACCCTCGCTTTTTATTCAAAATTAACATGCTTGTTGCACTGGACCCTGTTTGAAGCAAAACTCTCGCAGGTTTTTACCTCCTACCGCATGGTTGATGAAAGTATGGTGAATCATAATACAAAAGCTATTACATAATTGACCTTTTTCGAAATAAACGTTTAGTGAATCGTGAGAGGGATTATTTAATAAAAAGATTAGGCCTTTCATCATTACGTATCTTTTGGCTATTACTGTCACACAATTTACACCACCATATTTTACAGACTTGAAAATTGTTGGCGTAAAATTTAAAACTCACAGAATAACAGCAGAGATGGACAAGGAATGACTTCAATAGACAAGATATGAAATGAGATTTACCAAACATTTCAAATGGATAAATTAAATACTGTTTGTTGCGCAGAACTAATATATATGCAGGTATTTATTAGGTTTGTGAATATAGTAACAAATTAGTTCAGTTGTGACCAGAAGGATAAACCAAAGACAGCATGAACGGAAAGTATAATCTTATGCACATTCGTTTCGTGCTTACTGGCGACTCAACAGTAGGAGCCGGTATTACGCCCTCTAACCACTATATATTACGATGAGCAATGTGTGACAATAGGGCGGTACAATCTCCTAGATGAATATGTAAACCTGCAGTAGTGAAGCTAACATTATATAAGGTCTCGACAATGCGACTTCAACGCTAACTCACTCTATATAATATACATACCGAGTCTGTAAAGGATACTAACACTATGGCTATTGCGTTAGTAACCGATACCAACATTATTGTACCGAAAAAGTACATGGTACTAACACTATGGTTTCCGAGTCGGTACATGGTACCAACCTGATGGATATCAATTTATGCTATAGTTCACCAAAAATTGAGAATTACTATTATTTCTGAACACCTGTCACTCCAGTAAATCCACAAACTCTGGCCTTCATCCATATCACTTATCACATTTCGCGGTAAGCATGACATCATTCAATGCACTATATTAGGAGCCGTTATTACGCCCTTTAACCACTATATATAACAGTATTTAACTGCTATATATTGAATTGAATGATGTCATGCTTACCGCGAAATGTGATAATTGATATCGATCAAGGCCAGAGTGTATGGATTTACTGGAGTAACAGGTGTTCAGAAATTGTTTTAATTCTCAATTTCGGTGAACTATAGCATAAATTGATATCCATCAGGTTGGTATCATGTACCGACTCGGAAAACATAGTGTTAGTACCATGTACCTTCTCGGTACTATAATGTTGGTATCGGGTACTAACACAATAGCCATAGTGTTAGTATCCTTTACAGACTCGGTATATATATTATATAGAGTGAGTTAGCGTTGAAGTCGCATTGTCGTTGACTTTGGATGATGTTAGCTTCACTATTACAGGTTTACACATTCGTCTAGAAGATTTTACCGTCCTATTATTCCCCATTCTTCTACAAAATATATAGTTGTTAAAGGGCGTAATACCGGCTCCTACTGATGAGTCGCCAGTAAGCACGAAACGAATGTGCATGAGATTATACTTTTCGTTCATGCTGCCTTTGGTTTATCCTTCTGGTCACAACTGAACTAATTTTTTACTAGGTTCGCAACACCTAATACATACTTGCAGTTCAAAAGGATATCCTTGTTCTTCAATGTTACTACTTAATAGTTTTGAGTTTTTCTGATATTTTAATTTTAATCAGTTGCAAAGTTTGAAATAGTAATCACAAAAGAATTATGTTTCATATGCTAACTTCGAGTTATTAATGCTATTTTTAACCAGACTTTGTTTATGATGAAATGTAATGTGATAGAAAGGTTGTTGACAATAATTATTCAGAAAAGATGTTATAGTAAATATTTCACACGCAAATTGTAGACCTATAAGATAAGATGAATGCCTAAATTAAATGTATTTGGTTTAATTTGGTTTAAGATAACTGAATTTGCATAAGCAAATATGTCCATTAGGTAGATTTCTGTAAAAGTAATCGATCCTTGCTGCAAATAACCGTGGATGATACACTTGTCGGCTGTTAATTTTGAAAAATAATATCACGGGCAAATACTTCAGCTCGCTATGTATCTCATAAAAGCAACGCAGTTAAAAAATAAGTTTTAAAAAATCTTTCAAAAGTTGAAGTGAGAAATCTCGTTTGAAGTGTACATAACTAGTTAAAACGATATTTTCTACTGGCTTAATTATACTTTCGTTATTTTATTAAACTCAGTGGACTGACGAAGATGTTAAAGCAAAGTAGCTGTTTTTCATATTTATTGGCAGGAATTTCATAAACTATATATACCCCGTAAAATTGTTTTATTCGAAGTAAGAGTCTAACGTAATCTTAAGTAGATATACTAGAAAAGTTTTGGTACCGAAGGAACAAATAGAACCAGCCTTGAATTTTCCGATCTACTCGTTTTGCTGTACCAGGAGTCGCCTAGGTAGAAATGTGAGCAGAATGTGTCATTGGCCTTCTTACGAAGTGCTCCATCAACTAAATCGATGTACCATTACAAGGTTTGATGGTGATGACATATCAAATGGCGACAGGATAAAATTGTTTGATTAGTTAACTTTGTTATTAATTAATTCATCTTAGCTGGAAATTGCTTCAACTAAACTAAGCGAATAAATCGTATATCATAGTTTCCCAATTGCTGGCAGCTCTAGCTGGTCATTCTTCAGGACTGTGTAGATTAAAGGGAGATAAAAGGTATACTTATATTAAAGAACGTGAACCTGATGTTTATTAAAATTCAATAGATTTCGGAATTTGTCAAAGGAAGATGCAACAAAGCCAAACCGAATGGATATCCTAGTAGAAGCCAATTCGTAGGTGTCAGTAAGCATTCTAACCAGCTTAATATATTGGTGACTGAATGCAGGTTGCCGTCTAACACGGCCTTAGGTTCTGGATGGAAACGGGCTATAATAACTTCTACTGAGGCACACAACTGCAGACCGTATAACTGGGACATATCGGATGCGCAAGTAATTGCCCTCTGGAGCTTACAATAATCAAGTTTGCAATCTTAATATAAAAACAAGACCCATTAAGTACATACATTCGTCAGTATAAACTAAGAATTGTATAATTTAGAATAGGCATTTCATCCATTAGACCAGTGTCGTACTTATTAGGAACTCATCACGTACTGACCAGAATTTTCCGCGGACAGGTGTTGAACCTGGACACTTCTGCTTTGGAGTCTGATGCTCTAACCACCGAGCCATCCTGCCGCACTCTTAAGCATGTTCTAATTTTCTGTTATCAGAACAGCAACGATTACGTATTCGAAGTCAGCAAATCGGCAACCAACATCGATTTCCTCCATGAGAAGTCCTGAGTTCACCTCGTTAAACAAGGAAGGAATAATGTTACATTTATGCCATATTCCAGAGTCAAACACAATTGTTAAAAAAAGATTTCAACTAGGTAAAATAAAGACAAATGCACTTTTATGAGATGTTTCAAATTATCGGACAATTGTAGTCAGGACGCCATAACATCATATATAGAACAAAAAGGAAGGTGCCTAAATGTTATGAAGATACTTGCCTCGGATACTGGTAGCACAAATTAACCGCGACGGAGTATATTGATTTGGTGTATGCATAATATTCTGGGTGGGAATCATGCCATGGTTGTGCAAGTTTGCTTCACTTGCTCTTCATGAATACTTCTCAGATGTTATTGTTGGAAGACGAGTCGAGGTTCAATTAAGCTTTATCTTCGTAATGTTTTATAATATATATTCTAAGCAATTCATTGTAATTCAAATTCGCTCAGCAGAAGTATATGCATTCTTGAATGATTTCTGGAAATTCGTATCACTCATGAACAAACGGATATTCAAACGGAATACGTGCGGCCGCACTGCATATAACTTGAACTGAATTCTATTGGTAAGCAGACTGTGAACAGGTATATTAATTAAATCAACAGAAGAACGGTGACATGTCACTGATAATAAACCCTCTTATCAACACAAGGTATGTTGACACGACGTTTGACAAGATGCCGCCAATTGTGATCAGGTCAAGGTTAAAGTTAAGATTGGCAAGCATGAGAACGTTGGCACAGCTATTCTCAGCCAAGGTCTGTTTTCTTAAGTAATGTTTCTCACGCAGTCCCAACCAAGTTTGAAAAAGAAATTAACGGCAGATATTTTTATAATTTCGACAATGGAACGATTATATTCACTTTTTATTAGGTATTATGAACCTAGTAACTAATTAGTTCAAATAGGAATAGAAAGATAAAAAGGACAGCATGAACAAAATGTGCAATCTCATGTACACATGCATTTCTTGCTTAAACGCGGCTCGTCAATAGGAGCCTGTATTACACCCTATACTCACTATATAATTTGATGAGGAATGTGGAAGAGGTGGGCAGTAATGTACCGACTACCCCCAATGAGTTGCCAGTAAGCAAGAAACGCATGTGTACATGAGATTGTACCCTTCATTTATGCTGAATTTGGTTTATCCTTCTGGTCCTGTTTGAAGTAATTTATTACAAGGTGAGCGACAGCTAATACAAAATCGCATATATACATATATATATATATATATATATATATATATATATATATATATATATATATATATATATATATATATTAGAACTCCGCAAAAAAGCAGTATAAAACAATTATATTCTTATATTTGGGATATTTAATCTAGAAAATTAGTATTAACGCTTGATACACGTGCAAATCTTTAGCAAATAACCAGTATCGATTATTTAGGCAGATTGACCAAAAGCTAGCATTTCCACACACAACCATGCACTGATAACGGGGTTAACAAAAGGTAGGAAGACTTAACAAACTATTGAAAAGTACAGTAACATCCAGCGTTAATAACAGCTAACAAGCACAATCGAAACACACACACACACACACACACACTCACGAACACCGCTGGTAAATTTAAGCTTCTATGTGCTTGTAATTTGGATATGTGCGTAGGTTGGAAATGTGCAATAATTGGCAATAGTAAATTATACTTTCCCCATTGCTAAAGTTTTCTTTAGGTTTGCTTGTTAGATAATATTATTGATGTATTAATATGGACCCTTGAATTGATGTACTTATATAAAAATGAAAACTTTATTACGTTTGTGCGTGCGTGTTATTGAGTGACAAAATTATTCTTAGTTTGATGCCGCCATCAGTCATGACTACTATCGACGTGTTGGACGAAACAGCGGTGCTAAGGCTTCAATGGAATGACAGAAATTAATTGATTCATAAATTATTTAGCATTAACGTGTTAGTTTTATATAATGTAGGATTCAATTATAAAAATGTTATCAGTATAGATTAAATTTAACATCAGTAAGCAACTGCAATTCATGAAAAGGAACGATATCAGCCTTATTGGGCACTCATAAAGTGCTTGCTTGAATTATTAACTCAGGGGCTCGAAACAACACGCATATTCTTCAGAGTCTTACAAAATAAGTTTTTGTGTAATTGAAAGCGGTACGTAGCGCACAACATAGAGTCGTGAATGAGTTGAAAGACTCGGAAGCAAATGGGCCCTGCTAGGGGTCCCAGCCGCGGCAACTCTAGAAAGTACTACAAGAGTGCCTAAAATGGACGAAACCGATCTACTTTATGATAAACATTTGCTAATAGGCGTAATGTTTTGTATATAGTGACAAAATATGATATATATATATATATATATATAATATCATTATATTAATCAATTTAGATCCATAATTTGCGAGTGAATATGATGTCATGTAATTTGTATATATATATATATATATATATATATATATATATATATATATATATATATATTCTTTGAAAAGCGAGTTTTAATAAAATTTGTTTTTCCTGTGTGCAAAATAAAAAAGAAATGCATTTTATTATAAGAAGACTATGAAAGAAACGTTTATTGTATCTGATAAAATTTCTTTTATTTTTGCACAGGAAGGTTACAATGGATATATATATATATATATATATATATATATATATATATATATATATATACATATATATGCTATAGACAGCGCCAAAATATTAATTGATTTACGTCCGCGCTTTGAACTAATACGTTTCCGACAAAGGCGTAAAAACAATTTGAATATATGGTTAAAATGTTGGAATAATATTGACACACATCAGCATCGATCCAATACATTCGCCGATCAGTTTAAATGGTTGTTTCAGTGGATTTAGTTTCGTTTGTTAAACTTGTGAGGCAAATTCTGACTGATGAAGGCTATCGATAAGTTTAGCCGAAATATTTCGGAAAAAGAAAACTACTGGAACAATGGAAGCTGCGTTAGTCAAAACGCAGATCATGTAATTTCAATTAATCCAGGTTCGCAAAAACAACATGTTATGCATATAAACTAAGAGAGTGGGCTACATTATATTTATATTCTGATAGATACAGGACTTGAAAAACACAATAATATTATTATCCAGTTACGCAAGAGCAAATTTCCCATCAGATTCACTTATTGACATGTTTCGACTATTCATGATGAACATCTGCGCACGACGGCAATCTGCCTAACAGAAGTCGTTAACTCGCGTGACTGGACAAAAATAGAGAAAAGGCGGAATTTATTTCAAATAGAAAACATGATTCATGCAGTTTTTATCACATCCTTCGCAAGAAATGATTACTACATTAAATAATCTATAATAGAGCACACTTAGAAAGAAGTATGGCTGGGAATTAATATAGATTAAGAAATAGACATAAAGTGAACAAATAACCGAACGTTTACGACATGATTATAAGAAACAAATACAATCCAAATCTCAAAACGCAACACAATTTAATGCTCTTGGTGAAAGTAGAACAATGGTTGTTAGAGTTACACGATTAAAAATATGATCCATGACTTTCCAAAAAATATATAAATATTGATGTTTTATGGTCAGTGGAATATTTACCGTCGCGCCCCGATGATATTAAAAGCGTATTGAAATTATTCAGTACGCGAAACTGTCAGTCATTTCGCAATATTGGGCGAATGGTTACAAACCGAATTGAAGTTTACTTCAAGTACAAAAGCTCGAGTTAAGTAAATTTTAGTACTCCTTCGCAACTAATCATTACTCAAGTGAATAGAACAATTTCCATGTCAACTTGAAATTAGTTTGCAACACCGGTTCAACGTTCTCCAGTAACATCATTGAAAAACTTAATTATAAATGATTATAATGCCTGGTTACACTTATAACGTCAAAAATACTATTAAAATAACCTTAAACAATTATTGAGTTTGCAAGTGGTGATAAAAATAATTTAAATCAAGGTTGCCATCTTGATGTAAACACTTTTCCAATTATATATATATATACATATATATATATATATATATATATATATATATATGTATATATTTGTCAGTATAAACTAAGCACTGTACAATTTCTATAATCAAGGTTGCGAACTTGATATAAACATCGGACCCATTAAGTACATACATTTGTCAGTATGGACCAAGTGCTTATATCAAGTTCGCAACATAGATTATAGTAATTGTTATCACTACCTGCACAACCAATGTTCGTTTAATTATACAACGCGCAATTTAGAACAGGTAAATCATCCAGACGTGTGCGTTTAGGAAATGACAGTTATTATTTTAGTTTCATGTGAATTTCTGTTACACGTGCCGTTAATTACATGTAACAGATTATTTCTCAGTCTTAAGCAAACGCTCACACACACACACAAACACACAGAGGTGGCATACGCTTATCTAGTGATTAGTCAGATGTTGCTAAATCGCTGTCATTTCACTGGGATGAGTGTACACGTGAAATAGTTGATTACTCCTTAATCAAAAACAAACGAGAATACATACACACAGGCATGGCGTACGCTTATCTAGTGAGTTAAATACTGTTTGTTGCGAAGAGCTAATATATATGCAAGTATGTATTAGGTTTTGCGAACCTAGTACCAAATTAGTTCAGTTGTGACCAGAAGGAAGGGCGTAATACCGGCTCCTACTGATGAGTCGCCAGTAAGCACGAAACGAATGTGCATGAGATTATACTTCCCGTTCATGCTGCCTTTGGTTTATCCTTCTGGTCACAACTGAACTAATTTGTTACTAGGTTCGCAAAACCTAATACATACTTGTATCTAGTGAGTTGTCAGTAATTGTCATTAAATCACTGTAATCTCATTGCGAAGAGTGTATACATGTAGACATATACACAAACCAATTTAACATACACTTTCTTATCATTTTTTAAATAAACGTTATGTTTAAGATATCTAACAACAAGTATAAATGAGGCAGTTTAAACTAATATTTCCACTTGACATACTGATTGTCAACTTAGTGGGTGATGTGTTTGGCATTGAAAAAGATTTCCGTACCTGGAAATCGAAATATTTGCAAAAATCATCATGATGACAGTGGATTCAAATATTTCGGTACGCAATCCGAAAATCAGGTAAATCATCCTTTCACTGTCGCGCAACATGTTTCTTTTAAATCTTTCAGTTGTTTTGTTTCTTGAAAATATTTCGACGGTCATTGGCGGCCGCATTTTCTAGTTCACCCATCTTCACCAGTTTTAAAAATAAACTAATGATGCAGTAAATGGTTGCTGTACACCAAAAGGCTTATTTTGAATTGTGCTCTGCTCCAGTAAAAAATAAATAACAGCATTTATTTCCTACCTGCTACACATTCCTGGAATTTGTGTATTTAAGCACGACATGTTACGAGTTTCACCGTTAAAACGGAGAAACTCATCAGACTTTAAACACATTTGATTTAAGGTTTTAAGTTAGCACCATATTAATTTATCCTCCATAGTGTACGTAGCTATATTGATAATTCATAAGCATTAGATAATTGGCTTTCCATTATAAAAACAAAAATTTGAGGCTAATTTTGTTTTCGCTTATCCCTCCTTATACTGCGAACTACCTGATTCAGTGTGAAATCTAAAGCGGTTGTATTATTTCTAATAGTCTGTGGGCTATAGAAGTAAACCAGGTCACCCAATCTTATTGGAAATGTATTATATTTATTTAATTCTCCTGCCCTACATTGGCCTATTATAAAAAGCTGATGTGCACTACCTATTTATTGGATTATTTTCAGAGATTTCATCCTCTAAAATGGTCTTTAGCCTAAAGACAACGAGCACCGTCTGCCAAAATTTTTTATAAAGGTGTTAGAGACCGCTGTCGTTTATTCTTCCTTTGATAAAATCATTCACGCTACATGCATGCCAAAAATAGGATTTCAAGATTTCAAGGCTATTGAAGACGTTTGCTTTAAGCATTTTGAAGGCCAGAAAAACATCTCCGAAACCGCCTTCTGGTTGTAACAATCATGAACGATAATGTATCTTTAAGATAACGCCACTAATATATTGCTTTAGCACAAATATTCCATTTGCCGTTAACAACAGTTTTTAATCAAGCCTGTTTGATGTTTTGTAATTTTTTATCAGAAATAATTTATATAATACTATTATAAAGGTAAAGGTTAATCGATATAATAAATAACTATTAGCCAAATTATATAGCCTACAACAAAACCTCATAAATTAGATTAATTAAATGCCTCTTCAAATAGTATTTGACTGTATTTTAGAGTTCTCATATGTGTAGCTGCTCGTTTTTTATAACTTATCAGCTTCAATTTTTATTTCTATGCTGTGTTTAAGCAAAACCAAATGGCCAAATGTTGAACAGCTTGGATAAAAATTGGCGCAAGAAATAACCAAAAAGATATCCGTAACTGGATATCGAAAATTCTGGAACAAAAACCAGGAAGACAGTGGATGCAAACAAATCGGATCGCAACCCGATAATCAGGTAAACCAAATTATTTGTTCTAAATTTGTTTTCTTGGAGACAAATTATTTTAAAACCTAACGGCAATGAGTTTGATATTATTGTGTTTAGTTGTAGTTAATATCCAATCTCGAAAGTCCTTTACATTATTGTTTTGTAAATATATGGCGTTATTACTGTTGAAATCTCGAAAATTATAGAGAATTAAATAATCGTTTACCTGGTACTAAAACGATGAAAAACGTTCGATTTTTCGTGACACAATTCTTACTGAATAAATAGAGCCTCCGTTCATAGAAGCTAATTGATATTCTAGATCGTGGTTTCGTTGTTATAAGGAAATTTGTTGGCACAAATGGGAACTACCAATGAGGTCAGCCCCAATTTTACATCGAGTACCAATCACAATCTTTAATGATATGTCAAAATAGTGATAGATCTTTTAGTCATGTAATATAGTTTAATTGGTGTACTACAAATACATCGCTAAACTACTTTATTTGTTACTTTAAAAAGTCAATTGTAAGAAACAAATGAAAGTGGTGACAAATAAAGAGACAGGATGTATCGTTTCTAGAGTCTACTGACTAGAACATGTCAGACAGAAGCTGGGTAAGAATCTGAAATGACGCGTTTATCACTTTGTTGGCGTAGTGTTGAAGAAGTCAACTGCTAAATAATGTGTTTCTTGCCTGTTCTTTAATGGCATTCTTGGGCACTAATGTCCAGATTTACAATAGGATCAAATCTATTTTGTAGTAAAAGGATTATAATTTATACCAGAATTCATAAACCTAAGAACCCAACGAACAAAGGTTTCATTTGTTAAGTTCGTCATCGTAGCAGGTGTTGCACGAAGCTTACTCAGACGGAAGAATTAATAAAATTATTAGAAACTACAAATAACACATTATCAGAATCAGTTTCGCTTTCATCTCAAGTTTGTGCAGGCTATCGTTAATCATCCGCAGAATAAAATGTTTGAATTAGATATTTGTGATGAAAAATGGATAAGGCTTACCTTTAACGTCTTTACAAACTGATGAAGTTGCAGAGAACTTTCGTAATTCTAAGCATGTATAAAATAATAAAAAACTTTAACAACTGACGGATAATAAATTACAAAGTTAAAAATTATTAATTATAAGGATCAACCAAATGTTAGAATTAAAAAAGCATTGATTGCGTGGGTATTAATAACATTTATATAAATAAAGATTGCACGCTTGATATAAGCAGAACTTTCATTAAATTTACATATTACACTATAAACTAGACACTGTATAACTTAGTAAAGACAATTCTTCAAGTAGACGGGTTTCGTCCTTAATGGAAACTCTTAACGTACTGTCGAGAATTTTCCGCGGACAGAGCTGGGACATGGGTACGTCTGCTATGCAATATTACGAGATAAAATGTTACGTTTGTTGAAAAAAATTGTTCTTGATATGTTTCGATGACGAAGTATAACGAAAAAAAGACATTCTGTTACGAAATATTCAAAACATATATTCTGCATTTCCCGTGTGCAAAAAAATATAAATTCCAACAATCATTTGCATCAGTTCAAGTTGATGATAGTAAATTAATCGATTTTATCTTATTTCATGAATTTTATTAAAGCTCGCATTCGGAAAGAATATACACAAGTTTTATAGAGAAAGCCAGTAAATATAATCCGAAATTAGGCTCCTAAGTACTAATTTAAATCAATGTATTAAATTAAAAATCTAGGTCAGCATGGACGAAAGATTCGGGTAAAATCTTAAAATTTATTAAATTTTGACATTAAAATATGTAAGTGTTGAACGAAAGAACAAATCTCATGGAGACAATAAGATAAACTTGAATGAAATATGTCAGAATATTAAAGAATATTAATGCAATTAATTTCGAAACTGATAATTAACAAATTAATTTTAAAGTACAATATAAACCTATCCAAATTCACTATTCTTAATATTTTGCTTGGGTCAATTTCCTATTATTATTCGTGCAGTCGTCTTTTTCTACATTTAGTTAACGCTACGTTCTATATAGAGTTAAGCGATTTTTCCGTCGTTCGTTCATTAATAATGCAAACTCGCGACCTGATTTCCACCGATCAAACTTATTGAAAACAGCTAAGGTTAACTATACTTTGGGTTTCTGCTTTTTTAGGTAAGCGAACAACTAAAATACTTGTATTTTCGACTAGATCATTTATACAGATATTCTCTTAGTATTTGCTTAGGAATTATTGCATAACATCTTCCATTCCTTAATTATTGACTCAATAATTGTCTAATTGAATTAATACGGTAAAAACAATAAATAGTTTCTTAAGAAATATATTAGCGATGTACTATTTCATAGTATATATATATATATATATATATATATATATATATACCCAAAAAATTGACTATCAAAACGAAAGAACTTATTATACAATGAATAAGATCAAATGACTTTTAAGTTCAGTAAGATGACATCTCACTCTTCATTTATGGTTATTTACCAACGAAAGCATGTGTGTGCATTAGAATGCTGAAATAAATCAAATCAGGACGATTTGAATATAGATGATAAAACTTTATCAAACTAAATGAAGGATATACAAAATTGACGTGGTTTTGTTTAATAAAATCAAATTCGGTTGGCTAGTTACAAATCTATTTACTTTTGGAATGAAACCGGCACCAGGATGGGGACGTTATGCCTATTCTACGTACAGAATTAATAAAAGTTATATTTAGAATACAAAAAGCCTGTCTACTTTCATATTTTGAATATTATGTTTTATTTGAAGCAAAAGATTTGCAAATACATTAATCGTCTTTGAAATTATGTATTAGGTATGTCACACCTAGTATTAGATAATTTCAAATTTGACCAGAAGGATAAACCAATTACCTGATCTGCGTTTTGACTAACGCAGCTTTCATTGTTCCAGTAATTTTCTTTCATCAATATATTTCGGCCTTGCTTACCGTAGGCCTTCATCAGTTGCATTTCACGAAACAAATGAAGCAAGTGTGTGTTACACTTGCTTCATTTGTTTCGTGAAATGCAACTGATGAAGCCCTACGGTAAGCAAGGCCGAAATATATTAATGAAAGAAAATTACTGGAACAATGAAAGCTGCGTTAGTCAAAACGCAGATCAGGTAATTACAATTATTCCAGGTGCGCATCAAGGCAACTCCTTCAAGATAAACCAATGTCAGCACGAACGACAGTTATAAACTCATGTATATATATATATATATATATATATATATATATATATATATATATATATATATTAGGAAGAAAAAACACATTGAATACAAATATGGATAATGGTTATTTATTTCGAGACTACTAAACTTCACTTTACAATCTTTCATTTATATACGTCCTGGGTTTTCATTAACTAAGTTCTTCAAATCCTGTAAATGAAAACCCAGGATGTATATGAATGAACGATTGTAAAGTGAAGTTTAGTAGTCTCGAAATAAATGGCCATTATCCACATTGTTATTAATATTATTTCTTCCAAACAAGAAATATTATGTGTTATATTCAAAGGCAATGGACATATACATATATATATATATATATATATATATATATATATAGAGAGAGAGAGAGAGAGAGAGAGGCTCTGAAGTCGCACTGCCGAGGACTATATTAATTTAACTCCACTACTGCCTGTAAACACAATCGTATAGGAGACTTTACTGTCCAATTGTCTCACATTCTTCAACCAAATATATAATAAGTATAGGCCGTAGTACCGGCTCCTAGTGATGAATCGCCAGTAAACACGAAACGCATCTGTACATGAGATTATACCTCTCGATCATGCTGACTGGTTTGTTCTCCTGGTCCTATTTAAAGTTATTTGTTATTGGTTGCACAACATCCATTACATGATTGCATATGAATTAGTTTTCCGAAACAAACTATGCTGAAGAAGCATGTTCAGGCATTAAGCTTGAATTGGATGTGACCCGCGCAATTGATTGGTTTCCGTTTTTCACACTCTCTCAATGTTTTCATATTTTATTTTGTTTTGCTTTCCAAATTATATATAAAGATATGTTCATTAATAGATACTTGAGAGATAATGAGAAAGAAATAATTCTTTTATCTGATAAAATTTCTTTTTGTTTTTGCACATAGGAAGGGTACAATGGAACTATATATAAATATCGTCTTTGAATTTTACTTTATTTGAATTATCATTTATGTTTTTGTAGAATGATATTCTGCTCACCATTTCTCTTATCATATAATCGTTTATATTTTAACAATAATGCACGTGTTTATCAGAATATTTTTAAAAGAGTTTTCTTAATTTTACTTCACATTAAGCAAATTTTTGTTGTGTTTAAAAATAATAATTCTTTAATAGAATGCATCAGTAAAGAAACTACCACGGACCTAGTGCGTGCAAAACACTGCTTACTAAAACAGAATATGTTGGATAATAATGTTAGTTATATATATATATATATATATATATATATATATATATATATATATTAGAACGTGTTATGAAAATATATTAGTATTATCGTTTCTATTTTGTATTATTCGTTGTAGATTTATAGGTCCACTCTAAAAATTCTTCAAAAGTGCAAAAATTTATGATATTTCTATAAATGTAAGGTAAAAATATAAAGTCATGCGTATAAATTATTCGATTATGAGGACGCGTTGCTTACCTTGAAATTAGAGAGAAAAAACGAATATGTGTCGCGGAAACTTTGGATTCCAATTTCCTTTATTGCTTTTCGACGTCTTTCGTCAGAGTAAATGGGTCCCTTCAGTATGCAAGCATGAGGTAAGATAAAATCGTTGAAGAAGTTTTGCAGAACCTGCCAAGGTCTTCTATAATAAAGGTAAGATAAAGTACAAAGTTAATTGGTTCTAAAATCAAAATAGCGTCACCAACATAAGTTCCACTCTTATACACGTTGTTTTGTTACATGTAAAAAATGAAAAATTTAATAACGGAAAATGCATACATGGGGCAGGAGGTAGAAGAAATCTTCTCAACTAAAGCGAAATTGAATTAGAGAAATATAAAAGTAGAAATTTACAGAGCGGTAAACAAATGTGACAGTATTGTTTGAGAAATTTTACATAAAATTCATTTCATTTTCATTGTTTGTGTACTAATATTCTGCTCTCCAGGCATAATATTGTCACACATAAGAATAAAGTTTCAATGAAACAACCGGAAAAGAACAATTAAAGAATAATTAGTTGCGCGGGTGACAAAGGTAGTTTTGTTGCTATGTGACTAGATTTATACATTAGAATAAGTATTAATCTGAAGCTTTCCTCAAAATTATATATATATATATATATATATATTTCCATTGTTTTGAATATTACACATTATAAATCGCATTAGGAAGAAAAAACACTTCAATAACAAAGTGGATAACGGACATTTATTAATAAACATCCTGTGTTTTAATTTGATTGTGCGGGCGGTAACTAGTCTGACTCGGTTTTACTTCTATTTCTTTTTTGAGCTGATTAGTAAGTGTATACGCGTATGCGAATCTGTGTTTGTCTGTTTGTGTCTAGGGTCTTTCTCGTTATATCGCAAAGTGATGTCTGAGATCTGGTAATTCTTTTATTGATGGGTCGAGAGTTAATCAACTGTTGTTTTGTCGGCTATTACGTTTACGAATTTTTTTCCCCGATTGCCGTCTTTCGTATCGCTTTGTTTCTTAATTTTGTTCTATTTCTGTGGTAACAGCGTAGGGCGTGCGGATTGCAGTGTTGAATGCTCATTTTTTAAAATTTCTGTCACTGTTAACAATGGTTGCGATGTCGTATGTGCAGCTGTTTTTTCTTCTTTAGTTTGATGCCTAACTATTCGAAGTATATGAACAATGGATACGTGGGCGGTGATAACAATTACTATAATCAATGTTATGACCTTGATATAAACACGACCTATTATATACATACATTTATCAATGTATAGTGTCGAAAATGCAATTAAACCAGTTTTTTCCTTATTGGAAACTTAAAACGTACTACCCAGAATTTTCCGGGGACAGGACTCGAACCTGGGCACGTCTACTATTAAATTTGTTGCTCCAACAACTTAGCTACCTTGACGCCCTGTCCGTGACAAGATTTTATTTGTCTCAACATATAAAAAAGTCAGTTTTTTAAAACTATTTTCTTACAATTATCATTTTTTTGAGCGCATTAATTAAAACATTTATAAATGTTTTACCATTAAAATTATCAATAAATGTGTAAAAATCAAATCTCTTAATTTTTTTTAGCCAGACCCTAGGCTGAATACGAAGCATTCAAATTGGTTTTAGGTGGATTCGTGAGTCAGCACTATCGAATAAATTTTTATATGGTTATGTACATATGCAATAAAGCTGAAATCTTGAGGTGGAAATCCACCTGTTTTGGCTTCGAATTTTTGTACTTGTAACTTTAATACAATCTCTTGTTTGTGAATATTTTTTTCAAGGCGCAACCAGTCTATGCAATAGTTTTTGTTTCTGTTTGACTTGAACTCAAGAAATGTCTGATCGAATTCCATGGCTCGTTTCAGAATAAAAAAACCTGCTCTTCAATGAATTAATAATAGGATCCATCAAATTCTTTAATATATTTTTTTATTTTCATCAATACCCTTAAAATCATAATCAACACTTCATAATTTTTATCCTTTCCGTACTCCTAAAATTCCTGATCAGCATCATACTCCACATCATAGGCTTGGAAACCAACGCCATCTCCATAATCATAGCAATGTTAAAACTAAATTTCATAATAATATAAGAAAAAGTATAAGTTGTAAACGTATGCGCGGTCATCGTCCTTATGAATAATGTCACCACTTCGAATCAAACCCTACTCAATATTTTCAATAGCACCTTTCACGGGAACGTCAAAACACTTACATATTTTTGTGTTCAATTGTACACCGATCTGTCGATTTGTTATGCAAATGGTTGGCGATCAAAACTAAATAGTTAACAAACTCGCTGATAATTATCTGTCGGTCTTGATTGTGTAGTTCGCTAGCTTCCAAATATTGAGCATTGCCTGGCAATTAACGAAATTTAATGTCAAATGTAAACAAAGGTTAGTACATTCCATCTAACGAGCACAGGTTAATGTAAAATAAATTGATACCTACAAATGATTCTCAGTAGACCACGCATAGAAGTTTTAAGAAAACTAATTCGATTATATAAAAAACGTATTATTCAATTAGCAAGATGCATAAAATTTCTTTATTTTCTAAATTTCTTAAGCCTACATTCTATGAGCGTATTTTTTTGTTATACAATTACATTAGTGTGTTATTACAACTCCAGTTATCTATAGTTTAGCCATATTATTGGTCATATTATCAATGAGTTATTTGTTTCTAATTTATAATTAATATTCGTATTGTATCTTTTTGACTTAGTTAGCAAAAAACAAACTATAGTAATTTAATAAAACGTATTATTTGTCCCACTTTTCGCATTTAAACTATTTTTTCACAGTTTGTTTTTCGGAAATCACTCAAGTAATTTAATTTAACAATCATTGCTTGCACAGGTTGTATAAACAATTCTTTAAATCTTTTTTATGTGCTTAAATGAAGCATAAATCTTTTTGTATTTAATCAGTTATCGAATAGCATAGCAAAACTAACATCAGTCACACGTACTGACGCTTTTAAACCTTCCATGATCATCATCAGAGTAAGAAGGCTAACTGACTAGCGTAAATAAAACCGTAGTCAGTTTGCCATCGTACACTGATGATGATCATGGAAGGTCGAAACACATCAGTGCGTGTCACCAGCGGTATTTCTTTATTGTTGTTCGACGACTGGTTAAATACAATAAGATTAGTGTAACCTATTTCATAGGCTTCAAATGAAAATTTTTACCACCTGGTAATCATTGATTGCTTAGTGGAGTTACTATATATATATATATATATATATATATATATATATATATATATATATATGTATTTATAGTGGGAAGAAGAACAATAACAAAGTGGATAAAGGCCACTTATTTCGTGAAAAGTAATCATCTCTTATACAATCATACATATTTATACATTTTTACATTCTAATCGACTGGCCAAGAATAACAAAATTCAACAACAATCTGCTAGTATCCAGTCGAGAACAAACAGGCCTTCGACTAGAATCAAAAAACATACAATCGGATTGGCAACAAACTGAAGTGGAAATAACAGAGGGGCATACGGTGACACATGTTTCCAAACAATATGAGCATTTAACACTGCAATCCAGTCTGGCGCTGTTACTATGTGGAAATTATAAATTTGCGCAACAAGGTGAAACGATCAACTACACTGGGAAAAATAGCACTCGTACATGTAACAGTGAACAATGCACACAAATGGTTAATTCTCAAGCCATCAAAACAATAATGACCAGATCTCAGACATCACTTTGCAATACTGCGAGAATGACCTTTACGTGCAAACACGCATACACACTCACCAATTAGCCAAAACAAGAAACAGAAGTAAAAACGAGTCAGATTTGTTACCACTAGCATAATCAACTGAAAACCCAAAATGTATAAACATGTATGATTGCATAAGAGATGATTAGTATTCACGAAATAAATGGCCTTTATCCACTTTGTTATTTGTGTTTTCCTAATTATAATATACACGTAAGGTAAAAAGGCATGGACATTGGAGATATATATATGTCTATTTATTCTTTGATAAACATAACTATGTCTTGTATATTTATGATTAACATGTGTGCCCCACAGAATAAGTTGTTGTATGTATACGTGTTTGTATATATCATGTATGTATAAATTTATATATATATATATTTATGTATTCTGCAGGTATGTATATGAATATATATATATATATATATATATATATATATATATATACATGCGCAATTCTGTATGTTGTGTGTGTTTGTAGTTATGCATGCGTGAATGTATCCATGTATGCTTTTGTATTTCGATGTATTTATGTATATATTTATGAATGTAGGCATTTCTGTATTTTTGTTTATATGCGTGTATGTGTATTTATGTATGCATGTATGTATGTGTGTACGTTTAGTTTTATGCGGTTATTCCTCAATTTAATTATATAAGGTATTTGTTTATACAATTTTGCCTATAAGCGTATGTATTATGTATATATATTTTTTAATTTGTTCCGTTTTCGGAAAATATTTACGATCGATTAAAGATGCATTTTTATGTATGTGGGTGGTTTATAATGAACAAACAACCAACTCTCTGTCAATTTATATCGTTAAATGAATGAAGAATAATGATTGAAATTTGTATGCCGTGTGAGGCAGTGTGGCTCAGTGGTTAGAGCACCATATTCCGAAACAGACGTGCCTAGGTTCGAGTTCTGTCTGCAGCAAATTCTGGCCATTACGTGTTGAGTTCCCAATAAAAACAAAACGTTCTACTGGATGAATTGCCTTTTCTACACTATACAATTCTTAGTTTATGCTTACATATGTAAGTAATTAATGAGTCAGGTGTTTATATAAAGATTGCACAATTTATTATAGATACTCTCTGTCTAATTGCTTAAAAATATCGAGTACGGATGTGCCATACATAATTAAATATCTTAAATTCATTAATTTCATCAAAACTTCACAAAATTTGTTTTAATTCATGTTAAAATAATATCTTAAAACATTTTAATTCGTCAATTTGTAGTGAAAGAAAATTATTTACTCACCTACTAAACGGTCGATTTCTGGCAAACTTACACGTGTATGCAAATAGCAGTCCTTGCAAAATCGCCAAAAATGCATCAGAGTTAACACAGCAGTATTGTCAATACTAGTTATGTCGTCCAATTTAGCGTAAAATAGATAGACATGTCTTAGAATTGGTATCCATGCCGTCAATGTATTCTGAACCTTACATACAAAAAATAAATGGGGCGTAAATATGAATTTGATGTAAAGCTTAAGCATAGAAATTGTCAGTAAACATGAATATTGCGCAAACCATAGCTTTGTAAATGACGCATAACTAAAATACAAAAAATTGTTTCAATTCCTTTGACACTAGTAGTAATGTAGCTGGACAGCATTTTCGGGTTGTGTTCAATTGGGACAAATATATAAATTAAGGGCAATTATAAGTGTAATAATGCCGCTAGAACACACCGTCTGTAATATATGATTATTGCGAGGACAGATTGGTGGTATAAACTTGATAAGTCTGTGTTAACTAATCAAAATTAGCCTTATGCGACGCTTTGTTGTTACTGTCCTAAATCCATATAAATCTGTCTCTCAAATTATTTTGATTTTTATTATAGCCACATTGAAAGAAGTCGTAGCTAAAATGAATGAGCTGAAAAGAGGAGTGAAGAAACTTAAAAACAATTATGTATACCAGACTGTAAGTACGAGTTCACTATGGGATGGTGGAACAATATATAGTTGTTCAAAATGAATTGCATACGCAGGGGCTACCGCACCAGGGAAATACTAGACGACGCCGCTCCGACCACGTGTAATATATCGTTGCAATTACTGTACCAGAGAGAATGAAATCGAGAGGACAGCGATTAATGAACTGTCCAGGCCAACGACTAACAGGTTATTACGCAGTTAAGATAACAAGAAATGCGCGCAATACCCTTGAATCTCTACCATAAACAAAGTGAAGCAATTTGAGTTTTCCGTGAAATGTAAGCATGAATTTTAGAAGGCTGTGGTTCCTATACAAGTCGTAGCTAAGTTGAAGTCGTGGAATAGAATTACCAGATCTTCCTTGAGATTGACTTTTACACTGTTAAGACAGTAACCCAATCTGCTTTGCTTTGGTTAGTGAAATCTTTGTTCAAAACAGCTAATGAGCACAATCCTTGTGATTGTAATTGTATGTTCTCGGCGGAGATACAAGACTGTGAGGACGAGTCGGCTTAATTATGATGGAGCAATATCTGGTGGTTTAGCATGCGCTATAAACCACAGCCAAGCCGACGGCTAATAATATGATTGTATGCAAGGATGAACTCATGACACATTGAATGTATTGGTACTGTAAGCTAGGGAAAACATGAGTAAAAGCTAAAAGTATATTCTGTAAATAAATACTCTCTGTATTGAACGTTTAATAAGAAAGATGAAAAAGATTGAAATTCATCTTGGCTATGCATAAAGTTACATCCGTTCAACCATTTATTAGTAGCCCGAACTACTTAAGTACTTAAACTCATGATTTGTGTTTCATTAACACAAAGCTGTATCTTTTAGGTGATACACTTTGAGCGAAAGCGGAGTTATAGATTTTGATCTACAAAGATCTGGTTCAATAAAAGTTAACGTGAACACTATTTGTCTAGTATTTTTTTGAAATTTGTTTTGGGAGTGCCAGCTTCATATTTTCCAATGCCACGTTTTGCCTACGCGGGTAGTAGATTTGCACGGAAAGTTTCACAAAGATCCGATTGATCACAATTTCTAATTTTGTTTTGTCTTCGATCGGGCTGAGTTTGTATTCGTCCCAATGGAAATGCGGTTCTATCACATCTTTGTTTGTCTATTTGTCTAGCTAAAAGAAATTTTACTTCAAACACTCATTCTCTCCAGTCAATGTTAAAATTTATATGAAGAATTTTAAAAACTGTATGGTTCATTCGGATAGGGATGTAGTAGTCGGCCTTATATTTTAAAGAAATGTGTTTATTTTATAATAGCTGCTTTACTACTAGTAAGGCATTTTTGCATGAATTAAATATCATTTTCCACAAAATATTCGCCCTTTGACATCATTTCAGTTATTTTAGATATCTCAACCATTAAATCATAACAAAATTTTGCAACATATCTATTTTTTCTTTATTATGATCATTGCCTTCGAATAATACATAGTAAATTTATTATAAGAACTAAAATGCGCATTAATAACAAATTGAATAATGACCATTTATTTGGAGAATAGTGAACATCAATTTATCGTACAACCAATTAGTCAATGATTGCACGGGTGCTGATAACAATTCATCAAATCAAGTTTGCGTGCTTGAAGTAAACACCAATCCCATTGTATTAAACCAGTCGTCGAACAACATAATAAAACTATCGCCAGTCGCAACGCACCGACGCATTTCGATCTTCCATGATCATCATCAGAGTACGACGGCAAACTGACTAGCGAGGATAAAACCGCATTGCATATATATGGAAAGCAAAATTAGATATGCGGCTCTCACCTTTAGTAGTCTTGCATACATTGTACGTGACTGGAAATTTCTATGCATTCATGAACATTAGCTGTTTGTAGCTATCGCCACACACATTTATATAGAAAATATAATTAAACTATAATTCCTTGCGCGTGTGGTGGTAACAATTCTTTAAATCAAGTTTGCGAGCTTGAATTAAACACCAATCCCAGTTTATTTAACCAGTCGTCGAAAAACAGCAAAACTACCATTCAGTCACACTTACTGACACGTTTCGACCTACCATAATTATCATCAGAGCACCACGAATTTTGTTTTATGTAGAATTGATAAAATGGCTAAGTTGGCTGGGTGCCTCTTTTTCAATATTTGAGTGGAGATATCTGATTGTGCTGACGGTGGCAAGCCATTTCTAATCAATTTCTGTGGTAAACATTGCTGGATTCTGTTGATCAATATCGGTAGCATATATAATGAAAGTACGTGTATACATGGATACGATCATATATATATATATATATATTCATACGACTCTTCCTTACGGAATTCAGTATAAAATGATATAATGGGCTTACTACAGAACATGTAGACAAAACTTAATCAGATGCATCAAGTTTAAAGTGAGTATTAAGCTTCACTTATATTATTAAATAGCTGGTTTCGCAATTTAACTTGGCATGACAAATATTTTTTAACATTTAAAATTAAGAAATACTTTTAGTGTTGAGGCATAAGCTTATCATAAAAGCTGGGTTTTGCAACAAATTTAAAGAGCAATTTCTTCAAATAAGATCTCAACTCAACTGAAAAATCCCGTACTCATCAAAGTCTAGTAAAGTAAAGTGGACCATGTTGATTTGCATTATACCACAATGAAGATTAATTACTAAAATTATATAGAAAAATATATCCACAATAAGAATTCACTCGATTTTACTCGATTCGTGTTTAAATTTCTTTTTCCGTCAACTGGGAGAGAAAGAGATGCAACTGTTAGCTAACAAAATATACAGCTTCGTTTCTTTTCTTTACTTAAGAAAACCTAAAAACCCCACCTGAATTAGAATTCACAAATTTTGATAATTTGTTTGGCTACTGAAGAAATGTTTTCCTTATAACCATCTGCGTACATAAGAAAATGCTCTTAGATTAGGTTTTTTAGTAATTAACAAGTTTTACCTAGATCCCACACTAAGCAGCAAGTGCATGTCTATAAATTTAAAAATATCATAGCTTTCGATTTCAAATTACTTATCCAGAAAATTTTTGAATGGCAAGCGTTTTGTTATAAAAACAATCACGTTATGCATTAACTAAATTAGCATTGGTTGGGCAGGCGGTGATAACAATTATTTACGCTCTCCCAGAGTGTACGGTCTAGTAAAAATTCATAAACAAGATAATCCACTTAGGTTAATTGTCAATGTCCAGAATTCTCCAACTTACAAAATGTCCAAATTTCTGTGCCATAGAATAAGAAAATACACCTATTTTCTAGATTATACGTTAAAGAACACTTATCACTTCACTGAAATTATTAGTAAATATAAACTATTAGAGAATGATAAACTGGTAAGCCTGGATGTGGTATCTATGTATATGAACATTCCGGTAAAAGTTGCATTAGAGCGTGTCCAACGTTTTCTAACGGAGCACCCTGAAATACTAGAAGGGAGTAAAATGATGCTAAGTAGTATTATGGAAATGTTAAAAATTTGTATGTCCTCTACATACTTTATATTTAGAAATGAATTCTACCTTCAAGTTAAAGGTGTTCCTATGGGACAACCATTATCAGTCCCAGTCGCTAATATTTATATGCATTATTTAGAAAAAAATCTCCTACTTAGATCTCCCCTCAAACCATGCTTATATTTAAGATTCCTAGATGACATCTTCCTAATTTGGAATCACGGGGACAATGAGTTGGAGAATTTCTGTATTTAGCTAATCAATTGGGAGAGGTAACATTTATATTGGAAAAATAAAGCATAGAAGAATTATCTTTTCTAGATGTAAAATTGAAACGAATTGGTCAGACATTAGAAAATGATATTTACAGGAAGAATACTTATTCTGGTATCCTCCTGAATTATTGCTCTAATCACCCGTTTCGGATAAAATAATCATTCTAAAATCTATGATAATAAGAAGTCTTAAAATAGTGGATTTAAAATAAAGGGACAAAGAACTTAATGAAATTGAAAGAAATATTCAGGATAAATGGTTAACCGGAAAAATTAACTGTGAAAATCATAAAGGAGACATTATTGCGATTTAATAGAATAATAACCCAAGAGAAACGGGTACGAGATTTAGATAATCAGAATGAAGATAAGCACAGAACTCTGGTTCGACCAGATTCCAAATTAATTAGAAAAAATAGGATATTAGCAACGAAACGCAACATAAAAACAGTGTTAAGACAATCAGTTACAATAGGCAATAAGTTACCGAATCAGAAAGAAAAAATAGAACCGCTCAACACATCGGGGGTTTATGAGATACCTTGTAAAGATTGCAAACTCAGGTATATAGGTGAAACCATGCGTCCAATAAAGGTACGTAGAGGGGAACATGAAACTACATGCAAATATAGACATAGTAATAGATCAGATCTAGCCAGGCACTCAATGGAGACAGGTCATCAGATAAACTGGGATGGCTGTAAACGGATTGCACTATGTAACCGAAATAGATTAACCAGGTTGATTAGAGAATCAATTGAAATAAAATCAGGAATGATGTCATGGATAACAGTGTAGAAAATCATTGGGTAACATTTTAATCAAGCCTACAGTGGAGAAAACGTAATGGAGATCAGAGCCAACAATAAATCAAAATAGACCGCATTCTGAATCACAGGATAAAAAACAGAAAAAAATTAGATGGGTTAAGTAGGGTAATTTGATATAGTTAGATTTTATATATATATATATATATATATATATATATATATGAACATTTCGATTTATATAAGATGATAGAAGAGTCACGTTATTTGCTTATATGTTTATCGAAATATATACACTAGATATGTGTCATATTTACATACATAAGAACATATATATATGAATGATTCTAGAAATCCAAAAGGAATTTTGTTGAAGTCTTTCTGCACGTCCGGAACAGAAATTAAAATATAGACATCATGGATTGGCGTGTATGTCAATCCATTAGGTGTGCTTATAGTTATTCAATAAAATGTCACTTTAGTAAAATACACATGTTTATAGGTGGTGTGCGCGGAGGGGGACAAGGCTAAGTTTTTTTTGTATACATTTGAGTATTAGAGAGTAGGTATGAAGACCGGATATTAGGAAGACAATTAAAAATACAATTAAACGAACATTGGTTGCGCGGGTGGTGATAACAATTATTATAATCAAGGTTGCGGTCTTGATATAAACACCTGACCCATTAATTACTTACATATGTCAGTTAAAACTAAGAATTGTATAGTGTAGAAAAGGCAATTCATCCAGTAGACCGGTTTCGTCCTTATTGGGAACTCATTATGTACTGGCCAGAATTTGCCGCGGACAGGACTCGAACCTGGGCACGTCTGCTTCGGAATCTGGTGCTCAAACCACTGAGCCATCCTGCCGCACACTACACTGCACACAATTTTCAGTTATATACTAACTAATGTAACTTAGTTAGTCTATGTTTCCTTTAGGTGGAGCTCATATGGCATCCATTTAGACCCAAAGTTCCAACTAACCATGCCCAATCTGTCATTACTGAACAGACACCACATTACATGGGGAAATGGTATTGAAATGAGCATTTATATAATTAAACGAACATTGGTTGCGCGGGTGGTGATAACAATTGTTATAATCAAGGTTGCGGTCTTGATATAAACACCTGACCCATTAATTACTTACATATGTCAGTATAAACTAAGAATTGTATAGTGTAGAAAAGGCAATTCAGCCAGTAGACCGGTTTCGTCCTTATTGGGAAATCATCATGTACTGGCCAGAATTTGCCACGGACAGAACTTGAACCTGGGCACATCTGCTTCAGAATCTAGAGCACCAGATTAATTAATGAATTAAATAATTAAAAATACATTTGGAATTAAAATAAATATGAATATATCTGTCTTGAATGAGGATACCACATTTGCCACAAGTTGTGTTTTATTCCTGTGCGTATTGTGTCAACCCTGAAGATGAGACTGGAAATTCGGTCTCGAAAATTTGGGAAAAGAACAATGGAAAATCTTGTTCCAACATCATTTTCAGACAACCAGCTGATGGAAGGCTTAAAAAAGAAGAGACAAGTGAGAACCCATCAATCGAGGCCAAAAATCAGATCACTTGAAAATGATCAAAATTCAAGATTTTACCGACCTAAGAGTGCTATCAAATCTACAACAAGAAGGACAGCACTGTGCAAAGAGATTCATCATTTAAAAATATTTAAATAAAAAATAACAATTATTCATCCAGAAGACCAGTTTTGTTCTTATTGTGGAGTCATCAAGTAATGCCCAGACTTTTCCGCGTACAGTGCGCGAACCCGGGAACGTCTGCTTCAGAAACTGTTGCTCTACCCACTGAATTTTCTACATAATATATTACTTAGTTTATACTGACAAATATATGTACATAATGAGGCAGGTGTTTATATCCACATCGCTATCTTGATTTAAATAAAAGTTATCACCGCTTGGCAACCAATGTTCATTGAATTAAATAAATGGAAAATTCAAAACCACATCCCCAGTAAGCGTTGTGTCTGTTCCGTAATGACAGATTGGGATACTCGACTGGAACTTTAGGTCTTAAGGTTTGCCACATAGGCTCCACATAAAGGAAAGGTTAACCAAGATTTATGAGTTATTATATAAATGAAAATTGTGTGTTGTGTGCGTCAGGGTATTTCAGTAGTTAGAACAACCGATTCCGAAACAGACGTTCCCAGGTTCGAGTCTTGTCCACGGTAAAATCTGGACAGTACGTGAAGAGTTTCCAATAAGAACGAATCCAGTCTACTGGATGAATTGCCTTTTCTACACTATAAAATTCTTAGTTTATACTGACTATTTTATGTACTTAATGAGTCCGGTGTTTATATCAAGATCACAACGTTTTGTATTAGCCATTCTTGAAATCATTTCCTTTTTAATTCGCCGAGTAAATATTGCCAATTAGCACATATGGTCCATCGCTAGGATAAGGTTTTTTAACTTTGAATTGTTTTTATTTCATGTTGGATTCAATAAATCTAGCGAGATATTAGTTTCCACGTAAATTTTTCACTAAATTTTGATATAGAAAATTGGGACTGTGCTATGATTTATATGCAGAGAAAATGTGTAAAATTATCGACAGGAATGCCTGTAAACAGTTGATTAACTTCAAATTATATTGGTATTGTGCAATTTTTCTTTATTCAAGAAATTAAAGGAATTGTGAAGGCAGTCGAGTAAAGATTCAATTTTTATTGGCTGGAGGATGGTTTTAAATTTTCCAGCCAGTTTGTGCCGTGATGTGCTGATCATTGGCTATTTGGTCTTAGTTGTGGTAAGTTGCGCGTTCAAACTACGTTTTTTAACTTCGACAGGCCAGACACCCAGGCCTCTTATTATTAAACGAACATTGTCTGAAAATTGGTTTTATGTTTTTAAGATGACGTACGGTATAAGAATTAATCGATAAGCTTCACATGACAAACATTGGGCATTTATTTTCAAAGATTGATACTTATTGTGTTCCACATAAATTAATTTTTCATAATTGTTCGCTATCGGTCTCAGATACACACTAATTATTCTCAATTTGCAAACCATCGAATACCTACCATTACATGAAACGCAAAGTAAGTCATATAAACACGGTATTGTAGTAACGTATAGAGAAAGTCTACAATATCGTATATTTCTC
The DNA here is from genome assembly GCA_029291075.1 of Eudiplozoon nipponicum. Classification (NCBI taxonomy): domain Eukaryota; kingdom Metazoa; phylum Platyhelminthes; class Monogenea; order Mazocraeidea; family Diplozoidae; genus Eudiplozoon; species Eudiplozoon nipponicum. Next base: position 56,017 of record JAQBSW010003238.1, read on the forward strand.
ATTTACATAAAGACTTTTTTCATCATGTTAGAAGAGGTGATGTGTACTCGGAGGTTGAGCATATCTATGTATCATATCGGCAGCCAGTCAGCGGACAACGATTCTATTTCTGGTAATTAGTCAACGTTTCAGAATATCTGTATTCTCTCATTTTAGGCCTACGTGTTTATAGTTATTTCTCAAGCGTTAGGTGCTGCTACATGCACAGTAACTGGAAAATGGAGAAAAAATTCCAACACAGTGTTATCTAATTTCTTGAAAGCCCGATTCCTATTGGCTAATGTTAAACTGCCCTATAACAGGCAAAGCATGCTATTTATTAGAGTATAGCGGCCTAGTTAATTATACATTATAAATATATGCTGTTCTGGGATTCACGGCGCGGCTAAAATAAATCGCCTTTTATATTTGCATCTACGTAGACGATATTTTAATGAAACCCTTTTAGCATTCAAATATGGACATCAACTAGAAACTCAAAATAACATTCCAAATCACCCAACAAGCAAGAAAATACCATGTTAGTCTACCACTTACTAAGTAGAGAGTGTAAATTTTATAGTTTTGTGATGTATAAAAATAAATAAAATATTTATATTGTTGGTAAAAAGGGTTTTATTCATATGCTAAATGCATCATTCAGCTACCAAACTGAATAATTTAACGTTAGACAGAACTAAGAGTTGAATATATAACTTTACGTGTCTTATGTGTGAATTTCAGTTTAATCCTCATTAGTCAGTTTTACGTCGTTCTCTGATGTTGTTAATGTTAGGTTGAAACGCGCCAATACATAGGAATGGCTGTAAAAAATTTATGTTGTGCGAATATTTACAGTCAATAGGATTAATGCTTATCTGAAGCCCACATACCAGATTTAACGAAATTATGCACAAATTTTTTATTTGTTATAAATTGAACTTGTTATACACACAATTGGTTTTTCACATGAAAATTCTTTGCACATTTTATGATAAAACTGATAACTTATAATGTTAGAAATTTCAGAGCCATGCTTAATGCATAGAAAACAATATGATTTTTAGCTTGCAGCAGAAAAAAATTGTTAAACCAATTTAATGCGAAACGCCGTATTAATAAAGGAATCTCAGGCAAATAAGATGGCATATAAAACATTTTAATTTGAATAACTGTCGAACTAAAACACGATAAATAATTGTGACTGACGAAACATTTGCTACGTTGTTCAATAAACCAAAATAAATTTTTACCTAAAGTCCACGAAAGTTAATGTAATATGTTTATCTTCATTCGTGCAATTATCGACTACTAGATTGAATAACTCACAATAATATTGTAAAAGCTACAAAAATGTTATGCTTGTGATTGTATAACACTTGTGTAGACGGCATTACAGTAACGTTAAATATATGCTAGATTACTAGTGAGGAAAGCTTTACCTTGAACTGACACTACTATAAATGTATTACCGTTGCGTCTCAGATAGTCAGATTTCCGTCGCGTTCTGATGAAGATCGCGCATGGTCGAAAATCGTCACTATGTATTATCAATGGTATTTTTTGTACGCCAGGGACTGCTTAATACAACCGTCTGATTTTTAATTCAATTCAGTAAAATTCATTTAAAGAATTGCGGTAATAAATTACAATATTGCATGTTTTTAAAAATGGAAACGCTTTGTAACAGAAAACAACTTCGCTATTTCAATCCAGTTTGTGATTATTAAATAATTTCCACTTTTATTTTGAACAAGAAAGATAATTTGGTAAAACTGCTATGAAAAGCACCCACTGACGAGTTTTGACTTTCTTGGTCATCATCAGAGCACTACGACACTCAGACTACCAGAGATCAAATTGCAAAGAACACATACTAGTGATAAACTAAAATAAGGCTATCACTCAAATTTGTTTTATATACAATTTATGTTGCAGGAAAGTGAGCAGTCCAATTTTTTATATTAGTTATCATATATTACGTACAGCTTTAGAAACATTCAGAAAATTTATTCAAATTATAAATTATTGATTAAACATCTTCAGCGTTTAAAAATGTTTACTCTCAATTCGGACAGGATAAGACCACTGTCTTTTGTAGCGAGTTGATTTCTCCGTTAGTTAGATTTTCAATTAATGTATTGATAACAATGGATTATTATGATTAGTGAATGATCGGATAACTACATTTTCGCAATTTTAGGTAGAATAAATAATTCATCGACAAATTTCTTCTAAAAATTCAAATGATAGAAACATAAATGCCGGAAAAGAAGAGATACGAACAAAAATAAAAATACCTTGCTCAAAAATTATTTAACGTGAACAAAAAAATCTTTAGTTTGAACAGTTAAACAAATTTTAAAAGTCATAAAATAGGGATACAAATAAACAATCATTGATTGCGCGGGTGATGGTAACTTCTCTTTAAATCCAGTTTGCGATTTGGAAGTAAATACCCATCGCATTGTATTTAACCATTCATCGAACAACATGGAAAATCAACCGTCAATCACACATACTGACGCGTTTCAAACTTCCATGATCATCACCAGAGTACGACGGCAAACTGGCCAGCGAAGATCAAACTGGAACGCATATATATTTGGGAAGAAAAATTAAATATGAGACTCTCAGCTCTATTAGTCTCGCATACATTGTACTTGATTAGAAATGTTGGCTGCACAATTTATATGTAGTCAATAACATTAACTTTTTGAGCTTTTAACCAAATATATACAGATAATATAATAAAACAATGACTGATTTCGCGGGTGGTTGAAAAAATTTTTAAATCAAGTTTGCGAGCTAGATGTAATCACCAATTCTATTGTATTTAACCAGTCATCGATCAACATAGAAAAACTATTAAATCTGAAATGTAGGCGAGATTACTAGAGTTGAGAGCTGCATATATATTTTGCTTTACATATATATGTATCGCGGTTTGATTCTCGCTTGTCAGTTTTCCGTCGTACTCTGATGTTGATCAAGGAATGTCGAAACGCGCCGGTACCTGTGATTGACTGTGGTTTTGCTACGTGGCTCGATGGCTGGTTAAATACAATGGGATTGGTGATTATTTCAAGCTCGCAGACGTTATTTAAAGAATCATAAATGTATGCTTGCATGGTTTTTGCACATTTATCCGAACCTTTTTTGTTTGTTTCTTTCGAGTTATTAATGTTCGTAAATATATTTTTGTAATCATTGCTGAGTACTGCCATTAGCCTACAGCTTATCACACCAAATGAAGACAAAATAATAATGTTAATGATAAATTAGATTTTAACGGTCAACAATGTTTGTTTTTACAGTTAAATACTGTTTGTTGCGAAGAACTAATATATATGCAAGCATGTATTAGGTGTTGCGAACCTATTAACAAATTAGTTCAGTTGTGACCAGAAGGATAAACCAAAGGCAGCATGAACGGAAAGTATAATCTCATGCACATTCGTTTCGTGCTTACTGGCGACTCATCAGTAGGAGCCGGTATTACGCCCTTTAACTACTATATATTTAATCAAAGAATGTGGAATAATGTTTGTTTTTTGATAGGTTTTACACCAGTTAGAATAAAAAATTGATATAAGTTATCAATTTGCCAATTTTGCTTCGATTTCTTATGGTGACACGTGTCGTTTAGTTATGCTTAGGTATGTGTTTCTGTGTGTATATTTTTGTGGATTTGTTTGTAACAGCAATACAGGATTGGTTTGAATTAATTGATTGCTACATATTATAAAATTAATAATTGACTTACTCGTTCAAAGCTTTCTGCGTCGCCAACAATTTTACCAAAATACTTCCCCAAGAACTTTTCACTAAGGCAGATGTCTGTTGTATCTATGCCTTGACTTGCTGTTGGTTGTGTAATGAAAAGCATCTCTGGAAGAATGAAAATGTTTAAAATTGCGGCTCGAGTTATTAGTATGCAAATTTTTAATTGTTTAAATCATCACATTTTATCAGCTCTTGTTTTTATTTGATTATAGGTAAGCTAATTTAAAGTTACTTTTTTTATATTAATCCAATTAATTTAAGATCATTTAAATTTTTAGTCATAGATGTTTGATAGCACCAATGATTTATAGGAATAATTGATTGTTAATATAATTAACAACGGTCTATTTATCTACTATAAACAAAGCCGGCCAGCACAGTGTTTGCATTACAGCAATTTCGTGCCTTTTCAATATAAATTATCAACAGTTCGCAGTTGTTTTTCAAGAATTGACAGGTTGGTTAGTCCAGATTCAAAATGCAACGTATATACAAAAGCAAATTCGATCATGTGTCTAATGTTTATCATAGAATACTAATTGAGTCAATTTTTTAAATTACATATCAAAACAAACATAAGATTTTAGGATCAGAAAGAAAAGAAATTTACTTAAGCATCAAATTTAAGGAGGATGGTGCTTCCTAGGAAACACAGAAGAAAATTGAAACATCATTATACACATTTAAATGAAGCTAAACTTTGAGTGCTTATTCAATGTATTACACAATACTGTATATATATATATATATATATATATATATATATATATATACTCTTTAAAAAAGTATATATTTGAAATATTATTAATATATTACTTAGTATTGGTCTTCATGTGCTAACTCGGGCCCATATATCTTTAGAAAACCGTTTATCATAAAACTATTGAAGATAACTGATTATTTCTACTGCTAGTTAAAACATTATGGAGTATTGAGCTTAATAGTCTATCGTATGTGCTCGAGATAATTATTTCAGCTTTTGATTTAATTGCAATCCACTCTCTACATAATCTTTCCATTCATTAATGATTCCGTAAAACTATTTTTTTGCATTCTTCTCAATTTATAGCTTGGTCAATATCTATCAAGTCACAATCTAGATCGGATTGCATGTTGTTTGATGTTAGCTTCATAATTGTTGTTGAATTATAAAACGTATTAAAAGCAAAATGTCAACTTAGCCACACAATCTACAAACTTTCACAAGCATAACTGGATCACAGATTTCTCTGCATTAATTTGAGAAAGTCACATAGGCAAGAAAATGTTCGGTTTAAAGTAGACAGTATTAACTTATCTAATGGGACAGATTTAATCCAGCAGCAATCCCACACTCTTCGTTACCAATCACACAATATGCACGAGGCTAAAACTGATGAGTACCGCAGCAGATATATTCAAATATTTTAAAAATTTCATTATGGTTTGATCCCCATTAACAAGTTTTCCGTTGCGCTACAATGATATCCTAAGAAGATACCAACACAGCCGAACATGTAACCGAGAGTTAGATACTGTTTGTGGCGGAGAACAATTATATATGCAATTATGTATAAGGTGTTGCGCATCAAGTAACAAATTAGTTTGAATATGACCGGAAGGATAAACAAAAGACAGCATGAACGGAAATGTACACAAGATTAAACTTTCCGTTCATGTTGTCTTTAGTTTATCTTTCCGGTCACATTTGAACTAATATGTTAATAGGTGCGCAACACATAATACCCCATGTGACTGACGGATTTTGTTAATATACTGAACACATGGTTAAGAAAAAAATTAAATTATTACTATTTTTAGGCAATGAGCTAAATATAAATAATAATTTTCGCAATACCCAATACAAAAGATTTTCTGTTTAACAGGCTTAGTGTAATGAATTATTTCAAATATAGATTGTACAAAAGATGTATGATTTTTAGTTCATTTTATATGTATACTTGTTTTTTATATTTTATACATGTTGGCGATCCATAATGTTATTTTTTACTTTATATTTAACATCTGCTTCCTGCTACTGTTTAAAGTTTTTAAACTATTTTTAAGGTTAAAATCGCGAATTAATAAATTAACACGGTGTATCCTATCATAATAGCTCCAAGTGAAGCCATTTACTTTTAATATAAAATGTCGCATTCTGCACGCAATAAGAAAAAAATTGAATTGAAAGAATCTTTCTTTCATAAACAACAATGATTTAACATGTAGGACTTACAAAAGTGTCCAATTGACTGGAGTGTAATATGCAATAACGCCTTTTTTCCCCAGAGGTTATATTTCACAGATGTTAATATTCCTTTTTTGTTAATTACAATATAATTTATGAATTCAACTTTTTAAATGTTTATGCTCAACAAATGAATATAATTTAAAGCAAAATTACCTTCAGTGGATAACTTGCTTTTCAGCTCTAGCGGTATTTTAAAGCCCCTTTCGTATTTTTCCGATTCATAAATTTCACACAATTTATCATTTTGAAAATTTTCCTCAAGTTCTTTTCCGTTTCGCAACACAATTTTTCCCTTAATTAGAGAAAAATATAAAATAGAAAAACCAGAAAATAAAGCAATAAAACTATGCAGTGTGAGTGATAAATGAAAAATATTAAATTCTTGTTAACAGATATATTAACATAAAAAGTAAATTTTTATAAGGAAAGCAATCTTAAAAATGGATATCGAAAAGTAAATTTAAATTGTCATATATAAACCTATCTTAATCCAACATATATGGTTTTCAGTTAAATACTGTATGTTGCGAAGAACTAATATATATATGCAAGTATGTATTAGGTGTTGCGAACCTAGTAACAAATTAGTTCAGTTGTGCCAGTTTGCTGACCTGACGACTCATCAATAGAACCGGTATGCGCCTTCTAACCACTATATATTTGGTCGAAGAATTTGGAATAATAGGACGGTACAATCTCCTAGGCGAATGTTTAAACCTGCAATAGTGAAGCTAACATCATATAAAGTCAACGACAATGCGACTTCAACGCTAACTCACTCTATATAATATATATACCGTGTCTGTAAAGGATACTAACACTATGGCTATTGTGTTAATAACCGATACACACATTATTGTAGCGAAAAGGTACATGGTACTAACACTATGGTTTCCGAGTCGGTACTTGATACCAACCTGATGAATATCAATTTATGCTAAAGTTCACCGAAATTGAGAATTACAAAAATTTCTGAACACCTGTTCCTCCAGTAAATCCATACACTTTGGCCTTGATTTATATCAGTTATCACATTTCGCGGTAAGCATGGCATCATTCAATTCAATATTATATATATATATATATATATATATATATATATATATAATAAATACTTATATATGGTTTTCCCCTGGTCTTTGTTTATGACTCTGAGTAATATAATCATCGCTTTTTATATTAATAATTAACACAACACAACGCAACACATTTTTTTCTTAATTAGAGAAAAATATAAAATAGACACACCAGAAAAAGAAGCAGTAAAACTATGCATTGTGAAGGATAAATGAAAAATATTAAATTCTTGTTAACAGATAAATTAACGTAAAAAGGAAATTTGGATAATGTAAGAAATCTTAAAACAGGATATTGAGAAGTAAATTTAAAATTTCATATATAAACTTATCTAAATCCAACATATAGGGTTTTCCACTGGTTTTGTTTATAAATCTGAGTAGTATAATCATCACTTTTGATATTATTAATTAAAGCCACTTTAGTTATGGAGCCAAGTAAACGTTCCATAATGTCAGATTTCAGGTTATCTAAAATTGTTTGCTTAGTTAAACTTTTTTAATTAGCTAAAAATGCATATCGATATGTTTTGACAGCCATTACTCTTAACCTAATATCGATCCATGCACTATCAGTTTGCAGTAAACGGATTGATCCAAATTCCCAAGTACGCAACGAATTCGTCTTCGTGATGGCTGGCTGTAGATTCAATGGTTTCCGCCGAAGAATTCAACATCTTTCATAATAGCCAATGGAAATGGAGTATGATCTAATTTTCGTTGACTGGCAACGTTTCAGTACCATTTTTCCAGTAACAATGAAGATTAGATCTGTCCTCATTTCCAGTGGTTAGTATGAACGATGTTGAAGCTTTGGAGGAAAAGGGAAGAATCAGCACTTAGCCACTATGAAGACAAATTCGATGCGTACTTGGAAATGTGGATAAATCAGATTTTTGCAGACCTGATAGTGCAAAACGACTACTCACGATTGCAAATCGTAAGGATTTAAGATATGATGTTCGCTCTGTGCAACCATTCAAGGAATATCGAGCAAGTTTGGATTTATTAATGTGCCTATAACCACATGCAGCTCGATATTCGCATCTTCTTATTTTAACTTGACGCCTGGGTTTTTTCCACAGACAAGATTTCAAAGTTATTGCACTCTATTTCATACACTATTGTTGTCTTTATGGGTTTAATTTTCCTCCTTTGGTTAGAAAGATAGTTTCCAATGATAACAGACTGCATTAAAACGGTTCTAAAGTTATATTTTAAGGTTTTTGATTTTTCATTTCATCCTACTTTGTAGTCCCGCAATACAATGTACTCATAATTGTTATATGCTCTGGAAAATTTTTCGTACAATAACGTAGAAGTAAGTTCACAGAAGTAAATTTCGGTGTAGTTTATATTAACAAAAGACGGTAACTAGTAGGAAATGATATTATTAAGTGTGTTTAATTCAATCTCAATATATTTTATATCCGTTATTCTAAAGCTTCTAATGCTCATTGACATCAAGATGCCGCTCGTCACACAGATCGGGTGATTTTTCGAAAATTATTAAGAAGTTTGCCAGAGTATGAACCCATCACGTAGACATTTTTGTAATTGGAACATTTTTTATTAATTTTATGCAAAAACGGTAATCTACCTGAAACATCCTTTACAATAAATATTCGAGTTCTTTTATTTAGCAAAAATATTTAAGGAATTTATCAAATATTCGTCATCATGGTTTTAGATTAAGAATATATCGTCCACAAACTGAAAATATTATTTCAGCTTAAGACACATTTTAACTAAAATACTTTCAGGAAATGCATAATTATGATTATTATTGAAGCATAAAACGTTTTATCCATTTGTCCAATTATTATTTGTAGATAAAATTCCCTCTTACATCTAAAATTCCTTGAAGATATTCATATGCTCACCAACCCCATCATGTGCATAATCGTAATTTAATTTCATATAATCACCATCAAAACTACAAAAACATCCAAGTTCTTTAGGCAACGATATGTTGGAACACGTGGTAACCATATCCAGGCCCGCAAACCTCTCATTTTCTTCCTGGTAACAAATTCATCAAAGTGTGCTGTAAAAGGCAGGAGACATTTCTTATTCTGCAACAGAAAAACCGGTACGTTTTATATGTTGGACATCAACTAATATTCATTAAAATTTTTGAGATTTCTGAAAATTAAGTACAAAACACGCTCTTAATGAGACTGAATCTTTTTGTATAAGAGTGCTACTATGTGCCAAGTAAAATTCAAAATCAAAAAACGTTCTATTTTTTAATTATTTCACTTCTTTGTGTAATATAGCATTTGGCATTTAATTTATATTATTAGGCACTTCTGTATTATATAAACTTTTATATATTTCTTCATTATAGTAAGACAGATTCATCAGAACAGTTGCTCTTTATGCATCTTCCTTCAAAGAAACCATGTGGTTCTACATTAGCTTAATTCACAAGTAGACTTACATCTTTTTTTACTTGTTTCAAAACAAGTTCGCCGCGCGGAGGAGTGGCTCACTGGTGAGGGCAACAGTCGTGTCCAGGTTCGAGCCCTGTCCGTGGCAAATTCTGAAGAGTACGTGAAGTGTTCCCAACAAGAACGAAACCGGTCTATTGGATGAACTGCCTTTCCTTTATTATACATTAATTAGTTTAAACTAAAAAATGTGTTTACATAATGGGTCTGGTGCTCATGTAAAGATCACAAACTTCATTAGAGTAGTTGTTATCAACGCCCGCGCATCCACGTTCTTTTAATTATATAAATGTCCATTTAAATAATACTTCCCCGTGTAGCATGGTAACTGCTCTATACTGACATATTTGGGATGGTTAGTTGCAATATTAGGGCTGAAGAGATGTTATATAGGCTCCCCTTAATGCAATGGTTAAGCAAGAAACCTTAGCTAGTATATAATTGATAAGTGTCTATGTATTGTTCGCTGGAATGGCTCGATGGCTATAGCACCGTATTTTGAAGACGTGCCCAGGTTTGAGTCCTCGCCGCAGAAAATTCTGGACAGTTCGGGATGAGTTACCAATAAGGACACAACCGGTCGACTGGATAAATTTCCTTTTCCACACCATACAATACTTAGTTTACACTGACGAATTTATGTATATAATAAGATTGGTGTTTACTGCAAGATCGCAAACTTGATTTAAATAATCGACGACAATCGTTTTACCTATCTTTCAATCAAGCGCGCAAACTTGATTTAAAGATTTAATAGCATCATTAACGTAATCAATGATTGATACATTTTTTACGTATAGTACTGTGTTTCTGACGTTAAGAGACTCGATCTGTCTTTCGTTAATTGTGAATTAGATATCAGTCTAAATCTTATTTAAAATTCTAGAGATGAGTATATTTTCAAAAAATGTTCATATGCTTGAATAAGTTTATTCAATTGCCCTGATCTATTTAGTCACTCCATAGATTTATTTAAATAAACAAAACATGACCTGTGACATTTTTGTTCAATTTATTCCTACTTGACCCAAATCACAAGAGGCATATAAATTATCTGCCCAGTAAAACAAAAGAAGTGGTCGAGTTATTATCAACAAAAAGAAGACGCTAATGTAGCATAGTTTTTCGCGTATTTCTGCTCTTTGTTTATTGAAACGTTAAAAATTAAGTCAAAACTCACTTAGATATTTAAATAACACCATCCGATTAAGCGTGCCCAACCAACTTACTTTTAAACTGTTATATAGTAAATTAAGAATTTCAGTTTTTCGGTATTTTCACAACGACTTCGTAATTTGTATTTTTAAGTATGAACTATATAGAATATTATCACGCCGAAAATAGCTTTAAAAATGATAAAATTTGCCGATCGAATCTTTACTGCCCATTATTTCAAACTGAGAATTGTATGCCTAAACAAGTGGCCATTAAATATTAATTTTTCCTCTTCTTAATTAAAATTGAAACTAAACATTAAATGAATAAAATTAACTATAAAATCCTTAACAAAATGAATATTTCGTTCACTATCCAAGCTTTTCTGTGTCAAAGTAAAGCTTTTACTCACTTTACCATGCTTCATATTATTTTTCCATTGCCCAAGTCGTTTAGTTCCATTCGGATAATAAAACGAGCCAAATCCGTTGCGTTTACCTTTCTCCCAATGACCGGCGTATACATTACGCAGAGGATACTGCGACGTTGAAACTCTTCGAACGAACCAGATATGGTAACCAAAGCCATGCTGTGATAAATATTGGGAAATAATGGAATATAAATTTGAAATATTAGATAGTTTTTAAAAGTCTTATTAAATTGTAGATCTAAATCCACTGCATGCTTTGTTTATATTACTAAACTGACTATTAAAAAATAAAAGCTACCCATCTATATAATCATAATACACTGCTTTTTGCTACAACCTGCGAATCATCAAATAGATTTTGGCATTACTTTTTAAATCAGGCACGCTTATTACATAAAAGTATATACCCTAATTGACAATTTACAAATACCCTTTTTGGCTCATTTAAACGAACATTTATATTATACCACGCTATGTCAATATTTGAATGAAGTGCAGCTGAATTCTTTAAAAAATAATTTAAGCAAGATTTAAAACATCTAACAATATCCATTATTAGATATTAATAGCGTTAATGCAGTGAATATTTCGTTAAAAATAAAATATGTTTACTTTAATAAATGCGTTTTTATATTCATTTTCCTTTGATTTTGAGAATACGTCTGTTTTAATCTAACGGAATTAAATGTTTTAGGGTTTTTTTAAATTAATGTCTGACATACACAAATATACGTACATAATCATATGCATAGATCTATAGCGCGTTGATTTTCTGATGAGCTTGTGCCATTAATACCTAATTAAATAAGCCTCTCAGCTTGATCCTTTTTGTCTCTAGAATAACATTGATTTTTGTCGCATTCACGTGTCTACTAGTTTGGAAAAATACAATGCAGCGTGATTAAATGACCGACATCACAAATAATACTTTAAATCAAGTTTGCGAGCTTGAAGTAAACACCAATCCCATTGTATTTAACCAGTCACGCACAACATAGCAAAACTACCGCCAATCGCAACGCACTGACGCGTTTCGACCTTCCATGATCATCATCAGAGTACAACGGCAAACTGACTAGCGAGGATCAAACCGCATTGAATATATATGAAGCAATAATCAGATATGCCAGCTCTCACCTCTAGTAGTCTTGCATACATTGTACGTACCTAGAAATGCCAGCTGCACATTCCTTGCAGTCACGAACATTAACTGTTTGCAGCTTTCGCCACACACATATATATAGAAAATACAATTACACAATAATTGATTGCGCGGATGGTGGTAAAATCTGAATTTGATTTCCATATATATTCAATGCGGTTTGATCCTCGATAGTCAGTTTGCCGTCGTACTCTGATGATGATCATGGAAGGTCGAAACGCGCCAGTGCGTTGCGACTGGCAGTAGTTTTGTTATGTTATACGACAACTGGCTAAATACAATGGGATTGGTGTTTACTTCAAGCTCGCAAACTTGATTTAAAGAATTTTTACCACCACCCGCGCAATCAATTATTTGTTATTCACAAATAATAGCTCAAATTTAAGAGATTAACGCGGCTCCAGCCACAAGCCGAAAGAACCACTGTCGATTAGCTAACAGAAACTGTAAGTGGCCATTTTGCAGAAATGCATCAAACAGAACAATCAAGTGTTCCTTACCAAGTTTCAACGATGATGTTACATTAAATAAAGTTAAGATAGAACGGGCTATTTCACAAATTTAACTCTGACAGAAATCAAAACAAGACTAGGAAAATACATCGATATAAAAAGATCTTCAGACGCTGGAAGTTTAATTTGGAAAACTCGCATGACTCAGTAGCATAATAGAGGATGACAGTATGCTTTATTTTAAGATCCTATATTTTTAGTTAATTATATGGCTGCGATTTTGATATAAACAAAAACTGCATTATATACATATATTTACCACCAAAAACAAAGCCTTGTATTATGACAAAAAGTAAATTCACACAATAGACCGATTTCATTCTAATTGGAAATTATTCATGTACGATCCAGTATTTTCCGCGAACAGGGACGAATTCTGTCTATTTAATGAATTGCCTTTCCTTTTATTACAATGCTTAGTTTATACAAACAAATATATGTACATAATGGGACTGATCAGCATATCAAAATCGCAACACTAATTTTAATAATTCTTTTCCTCACCCACGCATTCAAACTTTGTTTAATTATACAAATGTACGAGTCAATACCATTTCCTCAGGTAGAGTGATGTCTCTTCTATAATGACAGATTATAGGTGGTTAGTTGGATCTTTGGGTCTTAAGAAATGCTATATAGACTAACCAAGAATCACCGGACGCCTTATAACTGATAATTTTGTGTAGCGAGCAGCAGGGAGTTCAGTGGTTAGAGACAGATGCAGAAATAGACGTGCTTAGGTTCGAGCACTTTCCGTGTCAAATTCTGGACAGTACATGAGGAAATCCGATTAAGAACCACACTGGTCGACTGGATTAATTGTCTTTTCTACATAATCCAACGCTTAGAGTATACTGACGAATATATATATATAATGCGATTTGTGTTCATATCCGGCTCGCAGCCTTGATTTAAATAATTGTTTTCACGGCCAGCACAATCAATCGAAAGATTTAAAACAAAATTTCGTTCTTGTTTACTCTTCATCGGGAATTTAATGATATTAGTCCTTCTACTTCAGAATACATGGACTTTTACAAACTGGTTATTACTATTTAAGACACATCTACAGTAGCTGGCTTTCAATTACGCACCACATAAAGGAGGCAAGGTGGCTTTCCGGTTTATATGTATGCTGCCTTATAAAGTATGGATTAGTCATTTGCCTTTTACTCGTGGGCATGTATGGGCTGTCAAGGAACATTAGGTAACGGTTTACTTTTCGTGATAGATATTTGCGTTCAGAGTTGTTCGTCTCTTAGACCGTCCGCCAATCAAATCTTACGGAGTATCCGATATTTGGGCGTCAATGACTAAAGATTAATTTAACAGTCAAAACTAAATCCTCGTGTCCGACATGTTAACTCTCCTCCCTTAATATATTACGTGATGCCTTGTTTCAATTTCTCGGTAAATCCAAGCGAAAGGCTTTACATAATATAGGAAGACTGTATCTTGCTAGTGTAACGACACAAATAAATTGCCGACATATTGCGTAAATTAAATTCAATTTGATTTACGTTGCACCAATGAGAAAAAAGCGAAACTTGCCGTTAACCAATAGTGTGCAAGTAGACATATATTACTATGGCATGGCTATTTAAGCACGGCAAATTTACCATGCAGTTCAGTTGTCGCGTTAGCCTTCTGCTTTGCGTTACGTGTGCGTGCTGTCAGCTGTCATCACTTACGTTGATTATTGGATTGTCTTCACCAACAATTGGCAGCATCAGTGACACCAATCTTGTTGCTGTACAACCAGCGAGACGAGCCAATTAATGCAGAACTTCAACGAAGTTTCCACATCGAGATTACAACGCAACAACAGAAGGAACCACAGCCCAAGTCAACCCAAGGCGCTAGGACATCTTCACACTAAAGGATCTTTCTCGGCATTCGCCGTAGAACGCACGACCGGCCCTGTTAAGGGCCCCTATCAGTACAATAACTCTATATTTATGGCACTTTAACCGAGTTTGTAACGTCGTACGGCTTTTACTTGAAGCTGAGGGGTTTACACTAGTATTGGCAAAAATAGTGTTACTGTCGTCAGTGCGATTACTTAAGCACGGCCGATTTACAGGCCGTAAAATTCTATTATAGTAGGCAAGACTAACGCCTAGTTAATTAATTCTACCTTAGGCTTACGCACTATCCATTGTGCGACACGATGACAATTGCGGTTAATTTGTAAGCTTGTTAGATCAACAGAAATCTTCTCTGCAACAACAGTATTTACAATTAGCATTTTGGAAGATTTTGCTAAAAAATCAACATTTTGAAAAATATAAAAATTATAGAATGAAACTTTTCGTAAGCAGAAATCAGCGCTACTGGTGACAATAGCCGTAACGGAGTTATCTGCGTGGGCTAAAACCACTCGGACAAATTCTTTAAATCAAGTTTTCAGACTCGGTATAAACGATCTTCTTGTTTTACTTATCTATTCACATATCATAGCCAGAGACTACCATAAGTCGTACGTTGCTGCTGTGTGTCGTATCAGGTAAAATGTAATTGCTGTTTATATCAATTTCGCAAACTTGATTAAAATATGTATATCACCACCAGAACATATACATTATATGATTTTAACTATTCATTTTAAAACAATTATATGCAACTTTTAAATGAATACTCGAGTGAAGCCAATATTTAACGAATTTTTATATCAAAATACATAAAATAAACAATAAATTTAATTACATTTTTAGCAAGTTTCTTGCCATTAGACTAAATAATAAATATTGAAAATAAGTACTAAACGGTAGGAAAGCCGTACAAATACCTACCTGCTTCCCATTATCCCAGGCCCCAGTGTACAGTTCGTCTCTGTCCGTCCAGCGTATTGTACCTTGACCATGCCGTTTACCTCTGTGCCAATTACCTCTATACACAAAACTGCCTCCAGCCGACACAGATTGTTGAACTCCCCAGCCAGACTGGAGCCCATTGTACCACCCACCATTATAGAACGACCTTCCGTCTGCTGAATACGTCAAATGCCCCTTGAAATAAAAATTATCATGTGAAAAATCAAACCAAAAATCTATTATTGCAACGTAAGCGATTGGACTGAGTAAAGTGAATTAAATACATATGTTTTCTTATGTTGACTATTAAAAATATCAGCTTACAGTTAAACTTCATTTTTATTATTTTAATTTAAAATAAGTATAATCTAAACATCTGATAAAGTTACAGATTATGAATTAAGTGGTTATTTATAAAATGTAAAAAATAAGAAGCATTTTTAAATTAGCTGTATTTAAGAATAAATTAATAATTTCATATTATTTGTATGATTTCAATTTAACTACCTCTATATCAGCCGTAATCGGCATTCGAATGATGCCTAGGGACAGAGTAAAAATTAGACTTTCCAACTCACTGTACTGAGATCTACTTCAGTTGGATTCCCGCTAATAATTAATGAGACCAAAGTTGCTAGAAGCCCTCACTATACGAAACTAGTCGTATTTTTATTTAATTGGTTTTTGCTTTGGTACATATTGCTCTCAGCAAACACTCGGATTTTATTATTTTTAACAGCACTTGTCGAGATTAGCTGAAAAACCCTCAGTTATACGCTGGTTTTAAGCGGTATGACATCAGAAAATTTGATGTTCATAATGATACTCGAATGCAAGCCACTTTTTAGTTGTTGTTTTTGTTGCTGCTTTAGCTGCTGTTGTTGATTATTGCTGACAACAAAGCTACTTCGAACTTTCATTTGTTTTTAAATCAATCCTTTTACCTGGATTTCACGAGATCATTCGGCTTTTTAAACATTAAACTGGCTATACCTACATGAAGTGTCATATGTGTCACTGCATTTTGGTAGTAGATAAAAACTGTGTCGCTTATTTAATGATGAGGTACTTATCTGTGGACTTACCCACTCTTTGATTTAAGTATCAAAATTGCCTCCATCATAATCAACTGCAGTTTTCAACTGCATAATCAACTACATATATCATAAATCGTTTGATAAGCGCACAACCTTGCTTCATATTACAATAGGCAATAATTCCCAGTATTCTAATTGGGGTAAATCGCCATATTTTCTGCTTCTTTAAAGAAACATTAAACTGTTTCCCCACATATATTAAAACTCTCATTCATTCAACATATTTCCATGTCTAACCGTTGCAAAACATGATGACAAAAATTTATACAATCCCTGTTCCATTTGAACCAACAAATTAATTTTAAATAAAAAGGTTTCAAATATTTCCTACCGAGGCTCTGTTTATCGAAGTTATTGTACATAAGTAACGGAACCTACTCCATTTTGGTCTTCTAAAAATTCCATGATTATACGCACTAATCAAGAATTTTCCATTATCCTATGTTAACTAAAACTATATTATATAATTTCTGTGATATTAGATAAATTTATCAACTATCTTCACCTAATTACCTCATTTTTTTCAAAAGCAAGTTATCTCCCTTCTTATTATATGTTATGTTTTGCAGCTGTTAAGACACTATATCCGGATATCATTTGCGATTAAGTACTTCAAATTTTTTATGTTTACTAAAAGAAAAGAACGTATATAATTCCTTCGGTACTATGAGCTTTCTAAAATCGAAACATTCCATTATACTTCAATTTTTAATAAGATTTTAGTTTTAATGTTATCCATCTTCTAATGACAGATCGGGCTGACTAGATGAAACTTTGTTTTGAAATTGAAACTTAAATGTATCCAATTAAAGCGCATAATAGCCAAACATAAAACAATACTGCAATTAAAAAAAGTAATTGTGGAAAAAAAGGTGAGTTGTACGAATAAACAAAATATCGTTGTTTTGATTCCTGCTCGCAAGAATTGAACAACTACTATTGATGAATTTTAAAATTAGGCTAATGCTATCGTCTAGTAGAGGAAATTTAATCGCAACCTTATGCTATTTTTCGTTTATACCAACAATTTCTATGTAACCATTATTTTTAAATTGCATTAATGCTCAAAGGAATGAAAAATTTGCGTAATTGGATTAATCAAAATTACTTGCTCGGCGTTTCAACTAACAAAGGCTGAATTATAGTTGTTTTGTTTCTTGAAGATATTTCTGCGATTCTAGACGGTCGCCTTCTTTATTTTACCCATCCTCACAAGTTTTAAAAAACAAGCTAATGAAGCAAGCGCAATATTTCATCAAGCCATATCATTTATACTTCAGATTGACATTTCACTAGATAGTTGCGTGTCATGTGCGCGTGTGTCTATATCCATAACTGTTATGTTCATCCAACTAAGTGAAACTAGAGTGGCTGAATATGAATTTACCATTTACATGCGTTAGACTATTTGTTTTATAAACTCCATGTAAAATGATCTAACTAAGATAGATCTCACATTTTAGGGTGGGAGGACACCAATAAATTAGAAACACTCAACATCTCCACATGAAACTGTAAGTGATAAAATTAGAAATCAGTATGAGCCATGCACACGTGAAATTTCACTCAAACCACTCCGGTTGTACTCAGGATTGGATTGTTTAATAACAGTTGTTGTTGTATTATTAAATAGTAAAGAATTATTTATCCAATAATTGCTCGATTTTTCGCTACTCGAGTTCGAACCGGAACAAAATTACTTCAGGTGGAGCTTATTTGGCATTGCTTTTGACCCGATGTTACACCTGGTCATTCCCCGTCTGCTATTATATAAGATAAACTATGTCAGCCGGGGAAGCGATAATGAATTAAATTTTTATGACATGGCATTATTGTACGTAAATTGTTAGTATAAAATAAAATAGCATAAATCCTCAATGCATTTCATCAAGTAGACTAGTTTGATCCTCATCGGACAAAATTCCATTAATTGCTAAAACTGCCTAGACCCGTGCCAAACAGTAAAGCATTTGCTTTAGTCTTACAATTCACAATACAATATTTTCACTTGCATAGCAACTTATGTTGTTTGGTCGGAGATTACTACAAATTTAACTTATTTGGCGTGGCATTTATTTTAATATTCCAACTGGTCACTCCGATATTTCATTATGGAAGTCTTATTGAAATGCAGTGATATAGCAGGATTTTTTTCAATTTATACAAAACACAGCATAAGTAAGCGAATTCCGTTCATTATATCGACGGGTGTCGTCTTTATTGATCACTCTTCAAGCACTTGTCACAATTGCCACGAGGTAGTCTTGCGTCAGAGATCTGCAGCTGGACCATGGCATCAACCACGCTACTTACCGCTTGCAATTTTTCGTACTATATTTGTGTTCTGCTTTCAGTATTTCATTCAGGTGCAGCGTATTTGGTATCCAATTTGATCTAAATTTTCAAATATATATAGCAAGAAATTGCGTGAAGTGTGCCGCTTGATTAGCGTAGTCGGAAAAAGGCAATTGCTGCGCCTGCGGAAAATTTGGTAGGTAATTTTTATGAACTCATTAAGCACCAAACCGATCTATTTTAATAGTTTCATTTATTATTTTATTATATTTTTAGTTTTTTAAAAATTATATATATATATATATAAACCTACAAAATACTTTAATTCAATATAGCTTTAGCAAGAATATATAAATTCAGCAGAAAGTAAATCGAAGTCAATTATTCTTAAATTATCACTAACGAATCTGGTTTGAATAAATTGAATGAAACGTAAGTATATATACACGATACAAATTTTTTGTGGTTTAAGTTTAAATAAAGTAATTTGAAGCCAAATCTGAAGTTTTTCAGTAGCCAGAAACAAACAGGGCCAACAAAAAAGCGGGATGTCGTAGTTTTTAATTTTATATTATTAAACAACGCTGCAAATCAAATGAATTTTATTCTATTTTGAACAAAAATTGAAAGCATAACAACAGCAAATCTCCAGTCATTAAGATTCTAAGACATCGGCATCAATTATAGATAAAATTCATAGACAATGTTTGCATTTATTCAACGGGAAATTTATTTTTCATAAAATAATGTTTTGCGTTATATTGCATCCTCTACTTCCTAAAGTTGGTTGATTTGGCTTTACATTTTAAAGCAAAAACAAATCTATTTAAAGTGCGGATAAGATTCGTGAACAAAATTGAGCAAAAAAGTTTCATTCTGAAATTATGATAACATTATTTCGTACTTTTTCATTCCCAACCCGAATTCCATTCAAATACAATTAATAATTTTGAGCAGTTTGATAAAGTATATATTTATCTGTCGTATATGCAAATAGGTAATCAAGTTACAGTATCGAGTAAGTGAACTAACTCGATCTTGGACTGAATGCAAAACCTCATGTGTAAATTATGCCTTGTTAACAGAAATAACCAAATTCAATATATCTTTCATAAGCTCTGATTTAACAATATGTTCAATTTTATTGAGTATATTTTTTTAAATTCTCCTTCTTTCAATGCGCATTTGCGGATGCAATTGATAAAATCAGTTTTTTAACTATTACAATTTTGAAACACCATGTATATTTCCAGTGAATATTTTGATGTTGCGCTTTTTGTTCAAAGCGGTTTATATTGTGCACAAATTTGAATACGGCCAACAAATGCCTTATGGGATGGTACAAACACTAAAACAAGCAAAACGATTTACTATTTTTATCTTTAACAACAAAAATCAACAATTAATAAGGAGCAACCATCGTTACTATAGACTCATTATATTGTAATTAATTCGGTTTAGTAATATTTAAAAGGCGATATTTTAAAAATGTGTTCAGTGAGCAATTAACATTACATTAATCAAGGTTGCGATCTTGATAAAAACACCTGACCCATTATGTATATACATTTTTCAATATAAACTAAGTATTGTATTTGTTAAAAATAGTAATTCATGCAGTAGACCGGCTTCGCCTTTATTCGGAGATCATGATGAACTGTCCTGAATTTGCCGCGGACAGAGCTCGAACCTGGACGCGTCTGCCTCGGAATCTGATGCTCTAACCACTGAGCCAACCTGCCGCACACTACACACCATTTTCCGTTATACACAAACTAATGTTCTCGGTTAGCTTTCGCTTTAGGGTGCGCAAATATGGCATTCCTTTAAACCCAAAGTTACAATTAACCATCTATAATCTTTCATCATAGAACAAATACGCCGTTTCATGGGGAAGTTTTATTGCAATGAAAATTTATATAAATAAACGTGCATTGTTAGCGCGGTCGGAGTTAAATATAACTTCATTCAAGATTGCGATCTTGACGTAAACACCTGACCCATTATGTATATAAATTTGGTAGTATAAACTTAGTACCGTATAGTGTTTAAATTGCAATTCATCAAATAGACCGGTTTCATCCTTTTTGGAAACTCATAACATACTGTCCAGAATTTGCTGCGCACAGGGCCCGAAACTGGGCACGTCGGCTTTGGAATCTGGTGCTCTAACCATTGAGCCAACCCGCTGTACGCCACACATCCTCTTATTTTAGTTCATAGAAAAGATTTCATAGAGACATCGAATACACACAAATTTATATAATATCTTCCAAATTATAACTAATTATTCGCAAGCCCACAGAAAACATCGTTATAAAAAAGAGCTGTTTCAAACAAAGATGATAATAAATTATTCTAATCTAAACTATTATGATTAAAACGATACGATTATTCCTTGATGATTTGTGCGTAAAATCGAATTAATGCAATGGATTCATTGATTCCAACACCATCGAATCGATTATACGACGTAATGGATGACTAAAATCAAACATATATGCCATTCGGACCTTGTACGAGTATATAAAGGTCGTAACGTACAAAATATACTGGATTTTTACGTAGTACTAGTTATACGAATAAATGTAAAACACAGTACCTATCATAATGGCAAAGAAACGGTATTAGCCCAGATAAATTACATATTTATTTTTCAATTTAGTCTTAAGTATCTGCAAATAGTATTTTTTGCTGTCTAATGAATGAATTTCAAATTACAAAATTTAAACGCTTTGAAAATACTTTTAATTTGGTCAAGTGTGGGAAAATTTGGTATACGAAAAATTAGTGTCACTTATTTACTTGTCCATGTTTAAGTCCGAAATTCCATTCACCATTAGAAATGGAATGATTTTGAATGGTCAATCGATGATGTATTGAAAATTTTAAAATGCAGATTTTCTAAATTATTACATAGTATGATGGTAAATTAATTGATAAAACGTTTTAAAATTACAAAACTTCCAGCGCGAACACATAAATAAATATGCGTATTTCATTTTCTATACGAATAATTTAAATGTAATCAAAACCTGATTAAATTGGCATAGAAATTGTGTAGTCGAAATTTCCAGTCAAGTACAATATATGCGAAATTTCTAGAGGTAAGAGTCGCATATCTCCTTTTCTTTATATATATATATATATATATATATATATATATATATATATATATATATATTGCGGTTTGATCCTCCTGAGTCAGTTTGCCTGTCGTACTCTGATGAGCGATCGTAGAAGGTCGAAACGCATCAGTACGTGTGACTGACAGTGAATTTTTGCCGTGTTGTTCGACGACTAGTTAAAACAATGGGTTTGGTGTATATACCAAGCTCACAAACTTGATTTAAAGTATTCCTTGATTTTTTATAAAGAGATTTACCAACTGAAAAAAACTAGGCTTGTTGAATGAAGAAATTATTAATTAGGTCACTTTGAACACAAAATGTTATGCTCTTTAAAATAAAATGTCTTCAACGTTCAACCGCAATAAAATAATAGAAGACTGTTGTTATTTTAGGCCGGATACATCATGACTTAAAATTACCTTTTTTACTACATATTTTTATTATCATTGCAAATGCACAAATATTACGAATATAACTCGTCAGATTTTAGAAAAATTGCCAAATTTTTATCTTTATGCGTTAATCTACAATTTAAGAAAATAAGACTTACATTAATTTGCTGTACACCAATGTTTTTGTGTTTAATTAGTAAAAAAATCTTTATTTATTATAAATATAAATTAAGAATTAATAAATTATCTGAAGGTTACATTTCATCGATAAACTCTAACAAAAAGGAGGCTTAGAATAAGCATAGTGGTCAGCTTTCATCTTAGCAAGTATTTCATTTTGCGTTGGTAGAAATAGAAAGCCTATCAAGTTTACGGGCTAGAGTTAAAACCAGTTATATGTACTGACGCATTTCGATCTTGTTATATAATGGTAGAACACGGCAAAGAACCGTCTTGAAATGATAAAATGCAATCAGTATAAGTATTTCAAAAGCGGACTTTCGCTATTTGCATTTCGTAGTCCCACATGCAATTATTATCACTGCAATATTGATAGTACAGTTCGTAAGTTTCAACTAATGAAAATTTTAAAATAAATTTTATATTCAGTCGTTCAATAAAAGATTACTTAACCGAAAAACATATAAAAGAAGCCAATGATGCAAATGCATTGCATTCTCCTGAATTTCAAAGGTGCAGCTGACTTGCCATTAAATTGAAATCTATGTGAGACTTCACATAGTAAGAGCCGTATATCAGCCTTTCTAAACAGGTAAATCCCTGTTTAAATCCTTTCAGCTAGACTCTGGATTCCCATTTTTATATTGTGCACCGATAATCCACGTTGAAAATTGAACCGTGTTACTGCATGCAATTCGCACAAATTGTGCTATGCCATATGACTGGTAAAGGTTTTTATTGGTGTTTATATTAATATTATATATTAGACGTTAGAACTATGAGTGAATAAAAATTGTGCAGCTAACATTTCTAATCAAGTACAATTTATGCCAGACTACTGTGAATGGCAGAAGAAAACAATATTTTTTCACCATGGATGGTCCAAACATGTCAGGATGTGTGATTGACGTTTGTTTTGCGAAAACGTGCGATAAGACACGCAGGAAAATATTGATAATAATTTGAAATATAAAATCTTGACAAAACCCGTGCAGTTACCGAAATTTAAATATTATTAATTACATGTAAACATTCATACCTACATGTATACATCCATCAAATTAAACAAACTCCCATGCATGCACACATGAGTGCATGCAAAAAAATATATATACATTAATTTATGCATAAATACATACATACATACATACATACATACATACATACATACAAACAAACATACATACAGACATACACACATACGTGCAATGCATACATACCTAAACACACACACATACATACATGCATACGTACAATGCATACATACCTAAACACACACATATACATACATGGTATACATACATGCAAACATACATACATACATACATACATACATACATACAACATACATACATACATACATACATACATATATACATACATAAATACATACATACATATATACATGCATACATACATACATATATACATACATACATACACACATACATACATACAAACATACATACATACATATATTTGTATATACAGAAATTATTCTGTACATACATTCATACGATCATTCAAACACACATATATATATATATATTTATATATATATATATATATATTTATATATATATATATATATATGAATAAATATCCAATTTCATGCAAAAAACTAGCATACATAAATTCACACACACGTACATATATACATACAACACACACACGTGAAGGTACAGAGCATCTATGCATCGCATGTGGTCAACCATACGTACAGTTATATATATATATATATATATATATGATATCAGTAATAGATCACAATACAATATATATATATATATATATATATATATATATATATATATATATATATACACTACATAAAAACCATTCAAAATGCAATATATATATATATATATATATATATATATATATATATATATATATATATATATATATTCACCATTTCGAGTTTAAAAGCAGACGTATAGAGTTGCAATCGTTCTCTCACTTGAGTAATTAACCATCAGGTCAATCGGACCTACGTAAGTTGATCGAAATTTTGCACACGTATATTGGTAAATAATATTTGATGTCCACATTAAAGGCTGTTTCTCTTTGATTGCTGACAACGTCAAGTTTGTTACCTTGTTCATATATCTGGTAAAATTTCTTTTTATTTTGCACATGGAAATAGGTACAAGAATTTTGTTAAGACTCAGCATTCCAAAATTATATATATATAGATATATATATATATATATATATATATATATATTGTAATAATTCCGTAATTAACCCCTGATAACAAGTAATGGCGTATTCATAGGAGCATCCCACAATAAAAGATTTAACATTTATTTTCGATAAATTGGCAAAATTATATTGAAAATTCCTATCCAATTTGAAATTTTATTTCTTACTCGCCCATATCAGATTGAGTGCTTGAGTACTTTCTGATGTTTTGCGTGTAGTCCAGTTGTACTTGATAATCTTAGTAAATTAACTCTGTGTTGACTTGTGATTGCTTTTTGGCTCCTGTTTTTCGTAGGACTGAATGTTATTGTTTTGCTGGTTTAGAGTTTGAATTAAGATTAAAAATCAGACTAAGTTGCTCTTCTCTTCACTTTTAACCTTAATCCAAAAACGGAACCTTCTGTAGGATATTAATCACGATCGAGACAATCCTAATATCAGTATTGGAAGTAAAATCAATTCTAAAATTTTTTTTTTTTGAAATGCGAGCTTTAATAAAATTCATTGTACCCTTTCTGTGTGCAACAACAAAAAGCATTTTTATCAGATATAAGAAACATTTCTTTCGCACTGTCTTCTTAAATATCTACTAATGAACATATCTTTATATATAAATTGGAAAGCAAAACAAGATAGAAATATGTGAACATGGAGAGAGTGTGAAGAAAACAACATACGAAGCCTTATGGATAAACAAATTGCAGCCGGATTTATGTAAGCAGAAGAAGTTCAAGCATTGAGCTTGAACTGGATGTGACGCACGCAATTTGATTGGTTTCTGTTTTTCACCCTCCCTCTATGTTCACATATTTCTATCTTGTTTTGCTTTCCAATTTATATATAAAGATATGTTCATTAGTAGATATTTGAGAAGACAATGCGAAAGAAATATTTCTTATATCTGATAAAAAAAAATTTTGTTTTTGCACACAGGAAGGGGTACAATGCATATATTTTTTACTATCCGCATCAACATCCGAAATAGAAAAGCCTATGTAATTACATTTGCGTAATTTCTACATTAAACAGAACAAAAGCTTTGTTACGCTATAGTTGATCGACAAAAATTTAACCACATCTCAATCATAATTTAAAAGAGACGCTCCAATCTACTTACATATACAACCATAATCACCGTTAACCACACGCACACTCATAAGACAGTATCAAATTTACCAAAATCTACTCATCCGAATTCTGGAAATTGTTATGCAATAAACTTAAAAACCAAAGAGCACGATGGGTAACCGTGAACATAAGAAACAAAAGAACAATTAAATTATAGTTGATTGCGCGGGTGGTGGTAACAATTCTTTAAGTCAAGTTTGCGAGCTTGAAGTAAAAAAACAAAAAGAACATTTTTGAAAATAATTAACGATATCATTTGGTCTATTTATGCAAATTCAATTTAAATTCATTTCTTGGATTATGTACTTACCGAAATCTCATTTCAAGGAACATAAATTTATATTTAGTTATTTATTCATAACGAAGTTTTTCATAATGTATTTATTAGGCAAGTTATAAATCCTTTGATCTGTTATATTTTTAGTTGCTTATCACATATTGCATTGTAACAGAAATTTACCAGTGATAAAATAACAATAAATAATCAGTTCTTTCATGCACATTTAAATAGAATTACTTAAATTCTGATGTAAATAAACGAGATAAAATAATAATTTTAGAAGAATAAACAAAAATTTCAAAATATTTTTAAGAAAATAACTATGCTGTTGCTATAATTTTTTAAATATAAATATTTTATCTTACCTTCCGTCAAGCCAATCAAATCTTCCCTTTCCAGTTATGCAGTTCTTGAAAAAATCTCCTGCATAAATAACGCCGGAATGTTGCCATTGCATTTTTCCTTTTCCATGCATTAAATGATTTTGCATTTCGCCCTTTTAATCGATATAATAATAATTAATATTGAATTAATATATTACCAAAGCTATGACTTCAGAACCACCTTTGATAAATTAAATATGGAAACAAGATTCCACTTCAATTTACATATCATGCATTTGCTTACACTGACAAAAGTTATTCAAATGGCAGTAAATTTCGTTTAAAGTCCTAATAATGCTTAGTACATTTTGGGAAGTGAGTTTTCAACTCTTATTGATAAATTTATTTTATTTCGCACTTTATATCAACTGAAGCATTAATTTACTTATCTTTAAAGCTTAATAGCCTTAACGTATAAAAAACTATGGTCGGGAATATTTGTAGCTAGATCTTTCTTTTTCATATCTGTTGTGCCAAATCTGAATTAGTAGCCAATACTGGCATAATGAAATGTATGCACAAAGAGTCGTCTAGAAATTATTTAGCCAAAGAAAAATAATAAAAAATTTAAGAAGTGCTTTTTAATAAAGATATGAAGCAACTACGTAGTATTTATAACTTACACTTCGTCTGAATAACTAGCGATTGAACCCAGTTCCCCTATCAATTTCAGAATTTTCAGAATCCATTACATGGTTCCTCATTCATTGAAAAACTCATAAAACAATATAAAGACAAACTAATAAAACTTTTTGTGTAATATCATCTTAAATACTTCATTTATTATTTTGATTTTGTAATATGATATTACTAAATATCGATAATAGTTGAAAAAGACTGTCATTCATTAAACCAAGGTTAGGTTTTAACATAGGCGCATTTAATGTGCGAAGATTAAAACAACTTCGACAACAAGAAGCTCTTAAACGACATTTATATCACCGTCCCACAATAGCCGTCTTTCTAGACTTCAAGAGTGAATTTGACTCGGTGAATCGCAATGCTTTATTCCATATTCTGTCGGAAAGTGGTGTGTCCACAAAATTTGTTAATAATATACGCGCTCTCTGCACAAATAATTCTAGTCAAGCTAAAGTCTACAACGATTTAACGCACAACTTTACAATCAGTGATGGTATTCGTCAAGGCTGTCCACATTCCCCCTTTTTGTTTTATTTTGTAATCGATGCTATTATTAACAACACTCTTCCACACACTCAGGATGTAGGTGTTGAAGTTCTCCCAGGCGGTAAACTAGGCAGACGATATCGTACAATCTCGACAATCGGGATTCTGCTCAGGTCACCCCATTTACAATGCATCTGTACTCGCAGTTTTACTATACGCTAGTGAAACTTGGCATTTTAGAGTTCATTATTCTAGGCGATTATAGGCATTCGACCATCGTTGTTTGAGAAGCATAGCACATGTTGGTTAACAACAACGAATAACCAAGTATGTATTAGGTGTTGCGAACCTAGTAACAAATTAGTTCAGTTGTGACCAGAAGGATAAACCAAAGACAGCATGAACGGAAAGTATAATCTCATGCACATCTGTTTCGTGCTTA
This sequence comes from Eudiplozoon nipponicum, assembly GCA_029291075.1. Lineage (NCBI taxonomy): Eukaryota > Metazoa > Platyhelminthes > Monogenea > Mazocraeidea > Diplozoidae > Eudiplozoon > Eudiplozoon nipponicum. The sequence goes on from JAQBSW010003238.1 coordinate 84,274, forward strand.
CTGGCGACTCATCAGTAGGAGCCGGTATTACGCCCTTTAACCACTATATATTTGGGTGAAGAATGTGGGATAATAGGACGGTACAATCTCCTAGACGAATGTGTAAACCTGCAGTAGTGAAGCTAACATCATATAAAGTCTACGACAATGCGACTTCAACGCTAACTCACACTATATAATATATATACCGAGTCTGTAAAGGATACTAACACTATGGCTATTGTGTCTGTAACCGATACCAACATTATATCACCAAAAAGGTACTAGGTACTAACATGATGGATATCAATTTATGTTATAGTTCACCAAAATTATATATTGAATTGAATAATGTCATGCTTACCGCGAAATGTGATAACTAATATCGATCAAGGCCAGAGTGTATGGATTTACTGGAGTAACAGGTGCTCAGAAATAGTTGTAACTGTAGCATAAATTAATATCCATCATTTGGTATCATGTACGACCGAACATGTTGACCTGTACTTTTCGGTACTATAATGTTTGTATCGGTTACTGACACAATAGCCATAATGTTAGTATCCTTTACAGACTCGGTATATATATTATATAGTGTGAGTTAGCGTTGAAGTCGCATTGTCGTAGACTTTATATGATGTTAGCTTCACTATTGCAGGTTTAAACATTCATCTAGGAGATTGTAAAGTCCTAATATCCCACATTTTTCAAACAAATATATAGTGATTAAAGGCGTAATACCGGCTCCTAATGATGAGTCGCCAGTAAGCACGAAACGAATATGCATGATTTTATACTTTCCGTTCACGCTGTCTTTGTTTCATCCTTCTGATCACAACTGAACTAATTTGTTACTAGGTTCGCAACACCTAATACATACTGGCATATATATTAGTCCTTCGCAACAAACAGTATTTAACTGTTATATATTGAATTGAATGATGTCATGCTTGCCGCGAAATATGACAACTGATATCGATCAAGGCCAGAGTGTATTTATTTACTGAAGTAACAGATGCTCAGAAATAGTTGTAATTCTCAATTTTGGTGAACTATAGCATAAATTGATATCCGTCATGTTAGTACCATGTACCTTTTCGATACTATAACGTTGGTATCGGTTACTGACACAATAGCCATAGTGTTAGTACCCTTTACAAACTCGGACTGTATAGTATCTAGTGTGAGTAAGCGTTGAACTCGCATTGTCGAAGACTTTATATGATGTAAGCTTCACTACTGCAGGTTTACACTTTAGTCTAGGAGATTGCATGGTCCTATTATCCCATATTCTTCGCCCAAATATATAGTAGTTAAAGGACGTAATACCGGCTCCTACTGATGAGTCGCTAGTAAGGACGAAACGAATGTGCATGTGACTATACTTTCCGTTCATGCTGTCTTTGGTTTAGCCTTTTGGTCACAACTGAACTGATTTGTTCTTAAGTTCGCAACACCTAATACATACTTGTATATATTATAGTTCTTCGCAACGAACAGTATTTGACGTATAACTAACGTTGACATCCGTAGACGTATTTTTGGATCTGACAATAAGAGCTCGTCGTTAGAAAAACAAATAAGGCTCCATCAACTTCGTTGGCTCGGTGACGTTTTGCGTATGCCCTCAATTCTCTCATCCAGTACCAGATTGTCGTAAGAAAGAAGATGAGCAGATTTTGATATGGCAGAGGCAGTTGAAGTCAACTACATCCAACATGGGTAGTATAGGACCCATTCGTCTGCCAGAATGGGGCCCACGTGTGCATCATAGTTCTTGGTCAGAAACCCATCGCGATATGTAATCGAATCGAGCTCAATGGTGATCTTGTTGCAGACGTCTATTAGAATCATCTTCGTAACTTCCTTTTCTTAGTAGAGCAAATTTGGCTGCGAAGTTTCGTTGTGATAAAGTAAAACCCGCAAGAAAGCTGTATTGCTCATGTTCGCCTTGGCAATAATCGTGTTGTGTAGAGGTTTAGCTTGCCTCACTTCTGTAAGTTATCTTGATAAATATACTCGTAGTAACTAGGTAGTCTCTGTCTCTCTCTAACTTGTAAATCTTACTAATAATTTGTGTTATTTATAATCTTTTTTTCTCTTCTTATCGTTATATGGCAGTGAAACATTAGTCCCTTTTGGTTTCTGTATGGCAATGCATGATGATGATGTTGATAAAGCCTGGTCACATAAATGATTGAGATTATTTTAAGCGCATACTGCTATGCATTCGTAACATAATGACGAGGTTGATTGAAGAATCCCTTGAAATTAAGTCAAGAAGTAATATTATGAATAAAAGAGCGGTGAAAAGTTCTTTATGTTCCGTTTAGAACACCACACTAACTAAGGGAAGTAGCGACGATTGCACGAATCGGATTCGGAAACATGTTCCACAAAAATATCAAGAATATTGGAGTAAATTTGTAAATATGTTGTTTTACAAGGTTACAACAT